>CAEFZY010062816.1:0-32692 GCA_903066815.1 Brachyrhaphis roseni | reverse complement strand
ATAAACGTTAGTTCCGCTCAAACTAAAGTGCTGCACCAATACATTATTTAGTGCAAACTAATGCTAATGCTCTAACTTCAATTCAGACTTTGTCTGCCCTTGAAAGACTCCAAACCTCGAACCCCAATTTAATTTTGACAATATGATTTACATTTTCTATGATGCCCTTATATATTGCGTTTTTGTATACATCTTCTTCTCTACCGTCCATGTTTTATTTTATTGCTGTATTGTTTATTGTTTGAAATAAGGTTATTGGGGAAAAAGGCGAGAAAGTAAGAAAAGGAAACAGGACTGCTGCATAAACAGTTTTCACCCATTTTAAATAAGAGAATGAATATAAATGTCTATAACTGCCTGAAAATGTCTTTAAGTTTATAACCAAAACTTCCATACAGATGGCAAACTTTATTGAACTGAAGGTTTACAAAACAACCAAGTCAATTATCACTTCAGAATTTATGTGGTAAAACAAATGAACAGGAAGCTAACTGCACTGAATATTTTCAGTTAGCTAAAGCACCAAGCTTTAGCAAAGATCTGCCCCGCTATTAGTGCTTTAATAAACCCACCTCTGCCTGACAGCACTATTAAATTAATCAGTTCATGGTTCATTGTTTACTCTGATAATTTGCACTGAATGAAGTCAGCCATTGTTCCATAGACTGAAAAACAGCAGCTGGTAGCTAGCCTCCACCAGGCCTAAAAATGACCAACCAGTAACAGTGGAATAGTTTTTTTGGACAAATAATCTTCAGGCCTTACTTTGGGAAAAGGCAGGCTTACACACATAAGTAGAGCTGAATGTTGGTGTCATTACGAGAAAATCAACTTCAACGTCTTGGGTTGCACATGACTGGAGCCACCAGCTTCATTAAAGAAAAGTCTGGAAATTCCTTGTAGCTCATGCGGCATTTAGGTAAAAACGGCAAGTCAAGCAGCCACTAACCTTCATTAATTTGCTCTTATTTTGCACATTTTGTAACAATGAGAAACTCCTTAATCTCTGGACAGAGCTCTCCAAATCTCTACAAGACTTCCCCTCTCCCACCAAGTCGTCTCACCTCGGTGTGTAACGGGAGTCAGTTGTGTCTGCACCCCAACAGCTGTCTTTGAAAGGATCTAGAACAAAGGATTTTGTCGCCACATCTATTATCACCTTCATGTTTGTCATTTCTGTGCATAATGCTTGTCAAAGTATTATGCGATGATAATTAGAGGAAGTCTGGGAAAATGTTGTCCTGCCTGGGTAATACTTTTACCAGCGCCTGTTCTGCATTCACAACAAGGCTGCAAAATGACAGAGATAATAGATGTGGCAACAAAATCCCTTGTTCTAGATCCTTTCAAAGACAGCCTTAGGGGAGCGGACACAACTGCTCCAAACTCCCGTTACACACCGACATGAGACGGCTTTGTGGGGGAGGTGAAGTCTTGCAGAACTCCGGTGAATTGACTAATTGTTGTGAAAAACACTCTCAACATCTCTCCAGAGCTGCTGCATCAAACCGTCACCCATCCTTTAACAGCTCTATGCAGCCACTTGTGACAAATCTGACAAACGTACTTCGAGAATGAAATGATGATGAATAGGCAGTGCTTTCATTCTCGATGACAATGGTATTCTTTTGGTGTGACTGGCAATAATATTTTATATAGTCACTTATCTGCAGCTATAAAGCCTGGAAAGCAAGCAGTAAGCTAAACTCATGGAGCTTTGCTTAGCTTTGCTTCATCTTCATCATGCTAACTTTGAGATGGAGATGCTCCATATATCGGCATTAACATCGATATCACCTGATGTAAGTCATCAAGTAAAACTGGGCTAATATTAATAACCTATGCTTATTTCCATCTTGTTGTCATTTGTATATGTGTTTCTGGAAGGGGAGTCAAGGGTGTTGGCCATATGGTATTTGTTTGGTCATGTGGCAGTAATGGTGATGCAGCAAAGGATTGTGGGGAGTTTAATTGTAGTAGAGAAGCAATGTTAGTAGTGTGGTTGTTTTTGAGTCGAGACGGCAGTGATATATATGTAATATTTAAGGCTAGGATTTTAATCTTTTCATTTTGATTAATTCATTACATCATTTTCAATGTATTAAAATTTGTAATGCAATTAATCAGGTTTTTTTTTTTTTTTCAATCGATTATTTTTTCATGCTAAAGAAACTGGAACATTTGTATCTCATTTCTGGTACCACCATAAGTCTGGCACTCGAGTGACTCGCTAACAACAATTGGCAACAAATCTGCTTCTTTTGGCCAACTGGGGTTTATTTTTGCTTCAAAGAACGATCTGATTGGATACTGGAAAACAGTATAGTTGTGTTCCAGTAATGCTAAAAGGAGTTAGCCTATCAGCAAAGCAAACCTAACATAGCATCGCAATGCTAAATATGAAGCAGCAGCACAGACATCCCCAATAGGGACGCCAGCATTTACAGTCCTATTCTCAAAAAAGAATAAAGATCTACGCAAAGAATTTTTATGGTAAGATAATGTAGCAAAATTTAAAGTAACAGCTGACAGGCTATCCGTTATGACATATAGCTAATAACTTTTTTTTAAAGATCAAGACCCTCCTGTCTCTACCTCTGTGCTCTACTGGTTGGTTCCAGTTGATGCCAAGCTTGGTGAAATTCTGGTTGAAGAGTCAATGGACATCTTCATAAAGTTTATCAATTCACAAGTGTAGTTCAAGGGTTCAAATGGGCTAACTGAGCCTGGATTTAAACAAGTCAAATTTTCTCCATATTTTCTTTGCTAAAGGACTGGCCAACCATTAGTGGCGATTAACAGATTTGAACAGATATGGAGTTTGGAGGGTCGGTTAAGCCACTGAAACACTGACTCTCTCTGCCGTTTTTATTTTCCTCCTTTTGCATAAAACGATGATGACCTCTAACTGTTGTTCTTCTTTCTCTCCTCTGCTGCGTGTCGGCCAGTTGGGGGGACGTTCAGTGGGAAAAGACGCTGTTAACAGCCCTTCTGTTGAGGGCTTCGTCCAGAAGGCTCTGGTCACTTCACTTGAGGTTCCACATCTTTCACTGCTCCTCTTCATGAAACACTTTACTGTTTGTAGTGATGACCATGCAAAGCATGTCTCAGCATGCTCCAGTGTCAACCGTTTTATCATTTGTTTCCACTGCACAGTTAATACAAGTGAATACGATTACATGAGAAACAACTGAAATGTTTCCTCATTGTAGTAAATCAAATAAAACAGTTTTTATATATTGTGTAAAGAAAAAATACATTCTGAGTCATATGTTTTGGTAATTCTGAAGATTATGGCATACGGCTAATTAAAAATCTAAAGTCAGCTCCTCCAAAAAAATGATTACATAAAACCAACTTAAAAAATATATCAGTCACCGGTGACGACCACACGATCCGCCTGTTTGAGCTCGCCGTTAAAGTGTCGCCACACAGAGAAACCGGTCTGATGGAGTCGAGCGTGGATTCTCTGCAGACAGGAGTGGACTCGCCTGATGGAGCCAAAGCGGGTTTGAACTTTCCACTAACTTTCTACCAGATGTTGATGTTACTGTGTGTGTCCAGGTTGTGGCTTATGTAGTCTAAGAGGAGACAGCTGAACTTGTCCAGCAGACAATCATTTCATTGACATCCTGCTGAAGGAAGATAAACCACAGGAGGCCATTGCCTAAGAAGCCAGGTGTTCAGAATGCTGTCTCCAAGCATGTTTATGGGAAACTAAGTGGAAGAAAAAAGTGTTCTTTCCAAACATTTTGGAAGTTATTCAGAAGAAATGGACTGCTGCTGAGGTCGGTGCTCCAAGAGCCACCACAGCCTGGAGGAAGACTGAAGAGACAGGATCCAAGTTGCCTGAGTCCAACGTTAAGTTTTCAGAGTCTGTGATGATTTGAGGAGTTTAAAGTCAGCTCAGCTATTTATTATGTAATATTAGAGCACTTCATGATTTCACAAGCATAATCCCCAGCAGGCCACGACATACAAACCATTGAAAGTACAGATACCTGGTTTAATGACAATACTAGCTCTGTGCTGGAACCCTAGAGGCCTATACTGTAAGGAGAAGGAGGAAACACACCAAACCCTAATGTACTGTTACCTTCAGTTGTTATGAAAATGCTGCACTGAAAAGTAGCTCATATGATGAGTTCAGCAGACTCATAATTCCACAAGTTGTTGGAAAATTGCTGCTCCTGCTAGTGTGGAGGGTTGCTCTGTGAGGCGGAAGCTTGGCTGGAGACTTCAGCACTAAGGAGGAGCTTTGTGGAATTAGGTGGAACTTTGTGAGAGCAAGTGTTTAGGCACACCCTGAATGGTTGCCACTGAGGATTCAAGGATTTCTCAAACATGCAATAAAGAATCAAGGCAACATTCCAGGTATGTTTTAGATGGTATGCCATTATGACACAACATTAAGATTGTGTCAACAATGTCCATTTTACAGTACTCTACCTTTAACACTTTAGCTGGGCCAACACCTGGTTCCCATCATGTAATTCTTTAATGATTCTCTAATTATGCAAAGGAAGCCCCAACCAATTATTTAATGCATATGCGATACAGTACATGGATGTAAATTTCATACAACATATTTTGATTGTCTGAGAAGCTGGATTTTGACTTTTCATTTGCTGTAAGCCATAATTGTAAAATATCTACAATTTACTTACTGAATTAAATTTCTTTTGGATGGCATTCTAGTTCAGTAGGAGGCATCTCCATGTAACTGAAATGTTTTTGTCCATAAGCTGCATGCTTTACACCCATTTATGAGATGGAGACCATTTTGTAGATTTTATTGTTTGCTAGCAGTTGTACCCAGAATGTCTAACTGTGCTTAATCTATACCAACATGTAGGGCTCTGAGGAGTGGGTATTGATTGAAAAACAGCAACCTTATCAACCAGACCATGACTGGAGGGCAGAAGAAAAGAACAAATCTCACATATCCGATTCCTCGTGGGAGAAAAAGGAGCTGGAAAAGGAGATAGACATTACCAAAATGATACATAAAGAGGAAGCAGAGTATAACAAGAAAGAAGTGAAAAGCCATATTGACGAATTTCCCTCAGCAAGAACACCCAGAGAGGCAGCTGTATGCTCTGAGACTTGGCCTTCTGCGATTCAATTACCTGAGAATGTAGACTGGTTACAAGACAAATCTCAAAGTAAACCCTCTCAAGCCTCAGGCCCCGAGGCAAACAGTGATGCAGCTCCAGGTTCACGCCAGAATAAGAAGAAGATGGGCTCTAAACTGAGAAAAAAAGGCCGACCCCAGAGACTGAATGTGGGAATTTCCGCAGAGCTCAACAGGAAGTCTGGGAGCAATTCCTCCGGAGAGGAAAACGAAGACTCCGACTCGGACAACACATCAGAAAAAACATCTAAAAGAGGAGATCAGAGCGATGCCTCCCCAGTGATCATGACAAAAGACAATCAGGGGCTAACAAAGGATCAGTTTGTTGGTGTATGCAAAGACAACAGGAAAGAGGAATTTGGAGAGGGCAAAGAGGTTTCCAGTCACAGAGTAGAGCAGGTGAAGCGAAAGGTCAATCAGATGGGAATGGCAACCATTGACTTAGGCATGTTAAATGGACCAGGGAAAATAGAACATGATAGTTTTTTACCTAGTGGCAAAGTAGAACATGTGGTGAAGGTACGAGGAAAGGGCCTCATCGACAACAAAGAGCTAGCGGAGGTAAAACTTCGACAAGTCCGAACGCACGAAAGAAAGGTCAGCAGCTCTGGTGGTGAGGACGTTGAAGTTTTCTTGGGTGACAGAAGTCAGAGGACGTCTCTCCACCGGCTGTCGGGCAGCAGCTACCAGTCAGAGATCACCAGGATTGTCCCCCTCAAGCCAGAGCGCTCAAAGAGTGTCGCATGTAAGGACGAAAGGGACCAACTGGGGCAGGAAGAGTTCACGCGGCTTGTCAAACGAGAATATCGCTGGTCGGTCGGTTCTCCTGAGGGAACCTCCGACCTTCACTGGACTGACATCACTGGCTTCCATCCGGCTTTCCCCGGAGACCTGGAGAGTTTCACCAAACAGGAAAATCTTGACGAAGGCTTTCAGCCCAGTAGAGGCTCTATGGAGAACCAGCAGTTTAGTTTAAAGGGTTCAGCGCTTCCCAAAATGGTTCCGCCAGCTCCGCCAGTGAAAACTCAGAAAGCCAAAGAATCCGGACTAATTCTGAGGAATAGCAGAAATGCCGGCAGGGAGCAGAGCCTGGACGCAGCCAAGAAGAGACACTCGGTAACTCTGCTTGGCATCTACTATTCATTGGAGATAAAGCATGAGCTTCAGACAAACTCGTACACCATGTATTTACTTCAACAGTTTGTGATCTGACACACTCATCCATCTTACCTGTTTGTGACTGTTGAAGGAGCATGCACTATGGGCTAGCTGAAGGTTAGCCGGAATGTTTGGACAATGTCCTACATGGCTACCCAGTTTGTTCTATTCCATTTCTCTTGACATGCACCACACTGTGCAGCATGTCTGCCATATCTGCACTGACTGTGAAGGTTTGGAAAGACAAAAGACATATATATCTTTGTCTTTTAAAACTTAACAACCTTTAGTTTTACTTGACCCTGCCGCAGTCTTAGTGCAATATTTGGGAGGGTGACCCTTCAGACCGTCAGTTACTGAAACAACACACACAAAAGTCTTGTCAAAGCACACGCGGTTGTGCTTCTACATTTTACATTGTCCCGGTTGAGACAGGGACAGAGTAAAAAGCTAGCAGGACCCAAATGACCCTTAAGACCGTGGGAGGCTTGAAGGTTTATGACAATCTCTGATACCTGTTATGTCCTCTTCAAACACAAAAGGCAAAACGGTCAAATACAAATTTTATTAAATTCAATAAACTGCGCATTTGAGAACTACTTTTATATTTTTTTGGGGGTACGTGGGGGGGTAAGCTATTATTTTCAGAAATCAGAAAGACGCTTAGCATAGAATGGATGGAAAGTGATTAAAATTCTTCATGATTAAACTTTACAGACTAATGTCAATCTGAATTTGAATTTTTAAGAATCCGCAGAAAAAAAAAAGGAGGGAAAATCAGCAATGTTGCACATTCTGGGCAATTATTTCCTTCAGTTTCACTTGAATGGAAAGACAAGTGTGATATGTTTCTATCATATGGATGTGAAACCTCAGTAGGCAGTGAGCAGCCAAACAAAGCAGTTCAGTGCCTGACTAAGTCAGATCTCCTGCTTTTCATTCCACTGCTGCTAAATCATCGGGAGTTTGCACACATTTGGCTCTGGGATGAATTTTGAAAAGAATAGACATGACAGCTTTCATCTTTTTCCACCTTTTCATCCAAGTTGAGCTCTTGCGTAATGGATTAAACAGGGATGAGAAGAGGTGTTGCTCAGCTCTTGGTGTAGCGATCATATCTTTATCTGATTGAACTCAGGGAGTGTGGGAAAATAGAGGCAGCTCCATCTAAACATATGGGTCAGGCCATTCTCAGATTTCAAAATACGTTTAGCAACATTTTTTTTTAGGGTTTTTGTCCAATTTTCTGCTGACTTTCTGATGTGCAAAGTTTTGCAACCAACTGGATCCCATGGAAAAAATGACACTGGTTGATTGTTGCTGAAACTTAGTGCTGGTGCTGACAGAACAAACTAAGAGTTGTAGAAGTTTGTGTAGGAGAAAAAAGAATGTCACATATTCCCAGTTTTGAAGGTGTGTCCAAAGTGTGCCCCAGGGACCATTTGTGGCCATGTGAAGGATTTTGTCTGGCCTCTGATCGCAATTCAAGAGGCAGATTTATTGACGTTTTACACTTTAATTCTTATGATTAAAGTGTAAAATCCTTATGATGTATTGAATACAGCCCCAATAATTTCCTGTCCACAACAATTAAAGTAGATATAAAAAGTACTGACTCATTACATTTTTCACAAAATCATACCTACATTAGATGAAAAAACAAAAAAACTCTAAAAAAATAAAAAAACAAAATAAATCAGCCCCACCAAAAATTGGAAATTACATTGGCAATATTAAACCACTTTTGTTTAGGATCAACAATAATTTATATATTCTTTTTCAATTAAAATGTACCAATATTATGTTTATTAAAATATTGCATGTTTTGTGTATTTTGTGTTAACAGATAAAAAATAACAAATTTCACAAGATTTTTTTTCTTTTGATCCCCACAAATTGGAGAATTTTGGCTCTCATTGCAAAAGTTTTGATATCTCTGGTCTATTCTAACCCCTGGGTTATCTCTTTGCAATCTACATGCTAGCTACGTTGCTGTCTCTCTTGCTACCAAGGAGGTATATGAGATGTGCCATTCATTTTTCAATTTGAACATCTGAATAAGATCACAAAGTCTTGTGTGTGTGTACTTTTACTATGTGTCTAATATGATGGCACTCAGTTTGATGACATCATCTGTAAACTCTCTGCTAGCCATTTCAGTTTGGCTAGCTAGCATTGCGTCATTCTGTGAGCCACTAACAATCAACCTGTTGTGTCACTTGGCCATATGATTATGTTGGTTGCTGCCCTGTCTTTATGTGGCTGCTATTATACAGACAGCACATCTAAACCGTATTATTTTCTTCTGACTCTGCTAATTAGAACTACTTGCTTTAGATCCTGTATGTGCTCTATCAGATTCACCTTGTAACCGTTCTCCAGACTGAATGCTGTGTGCTTTGGTAGTGGGAAGTTGTCCTTGAAATTTGTGTCTGGATTCAGATGCAGCAGACTTGGATGTGATTGAATTTCAGACCTAAACTTGGGTTTATGAGAAACAACAGAAGATTTATTGGTGTTTGAGCAAAGTGTTGGAACAATTCCTTTCAATTTAAGAGTTCAGAGTTTAGGTTTACTCTGCATGTAGCCTATGCTACGCTTGGATTTTTGTGTCTGCTTGGCTGCCAGTTCTGTCCAGCAGTAATAACCTTCCATTGCTCCCTTTGCTCTTTCCTTTGCTTCCCCCTGCAGGAGCCTGTCTCTACTCCGGCCATATATGAAGAGCCATTTGGTGACCTAAAGGTTATTCTTTTACAAACCATCTCTTTCCCTCTGCATCTCTCTTAGCTCACACACACTTCCAAACCCGCAATGGAAACTGTTTCCTGTCAAAATATTTCAGTACTTTCAACAGCTGTAAGAAACAGTCCTTGTTTTCACAGGCAACATTATAATTAGTGAATGTGTGAACCCCTTGTGGTTTGTTGCTTCTAAAATGATGTAGTTTATAAAGCTATTTCGTTGTGTTTTATTTTACTTTTTAATTTGTATTTTGAAATGAATAGCAGAATACTCAAGGTTAGCTATTCTCAGTACCTGTACGATGCATAAAAATTAACTGAAGTTGCTATAAGACACAATTTAAAAGGAAATAGTAACTAATTAAAGCTTTCTATGACATTGCAAGACAAACCTGTGGTTAATTTTGGATGTGACAGAATAAGAAAAAGCAAAACTTTAGCAAACAACAGGAAGGCTGAATGTATTTTAAGTGTTATCCTTTTGAAATTTTAGTCAGACTGTTATTAAAAATGATGGAAATATTGACAGACTTGACAGCATCTTGTAATTACCAGTACAAGATGCTAAAGCTACTTTCAAAACTCCTCTCCATAATAAATTTCACTCATTGTGTGATTTCCCTTTTGCTCCTGATATAAATAATTAATCACCAGTCACATGAAAAGGCTAGAAATTTAAATGTTTGCATTGCAGTTTTTGTAATACAATTCTTAAACAGAAATTGTTTTAGGCTAAAGGCATTATTAACAGGTCAAAGATTCACAATTGTCAGATATTGGATATGGACCACAGAAATTCTGACTGGTAATATAAGTTATAACTTAGTACCGTAACTCATGTTACTATTGATAGCAGTGTTGTGCCATGTTTGTCCTCTAAAGCTGCCCAGAAGCTCAGCAGATCAACATGCTGCTCCTCTGAACACATCCTGAGCTGCTGCATCGTCTAACCAGCCTAATGCGCTACTATCATTCATTTCCATCATGACTTCATACTGGGAGCAATTGGCTGCATTTTATCTCCACATTTAGAGCTAAGAGTGCCAGCATGGAAACTAAGGCACATTGTTAATTTCCAATACAACGTTTATTTCCCCTTTCCGGTTAGATTTTTCTTTTATTTACATTAGTAAACTGCAAAAGAGTGCTTAAAAAATTTATGTGTCCATATCTGCCTCTTTATCTCAGTAGCCTGGGCATTACCTTCCTGTGCTATTCCGCGCCATTTAAATCTCTCTTCACAGCTTTCTCCCATTCACTTGAATTCCTCTCGTTGGATTTCTACCAGATTGGCTGTCGCTTTCTACACTGTTTTAACAATGGAAGCGGAGGAAGTGAAGGAAGCTGTTCAGGCCGTGTTTGCCACGCTTCTAAATATTGAATTAACATTAACAGCCACCTCGTTCGGATAGGCACTTCTCTCTTCACAGTGGAGGATAGTTGTTTTTTTACAATGCTAATAGAGAAATTATACATACCGTATATTCATTTCTTTGGAGCCAGTCTGATGTGCCATGTCACCTCACAGGCTTCGTTGATTTCAAATCAAGTGTTGGATCCTCCCCCAGCCCCATCTTCTTATCTGTTAATCCTTCATTCCACATATTTTTCAATTGCTCTTATTTCATTGCATGCACTCTGTCTTCGGACTCTTCATCAAATGCATAATCCAGCCCCTGTGCAGCTACAGGATTGCACTCCCCACCATGTCCATCAACCACAACAAAGTCATGTGATAACACGGAGGCGATCCTTTGTCTGTGCTCACACCAGAAAGAGTCCAGGGAGAGGAGGCCTCAGCCGGGCCTCGCCTCGGAGGAGGAGCAGGAGCGGGACACGGTGGCCTCCATGAGGGACACCCAGCTGGGCATCGAGCGAAAATGCTCCAGCATGACGGTCAGCTCCACGTCCAGCCTGGAGGCAGAGGTGGACTTCACCATCATCACAGATCTCCATTCTGGGACAGAGGATTTTTCCAAGGGCGGGTCCGAGTTCGGGGAGCGGGAGCGGCAGCCGGAGGTCGGACGGGAAGACTTTGAGGAGACCTCCAGGTTCTACTCTGCCCGCTTAATGGGCTCCAGGGATAAGTTCCCGATGGAGGACAGGCTTCCTGAGGAGGTAGACAGACGAGCGGCACCCTCCCTCATCCTCATCATCACATTCTGGATTCATCCCGCCTTGCTGGAAATGCTGCCATTCTGATTCTTGTTTTATTTATTAGCATTTTCTGTTTTTGACTATTTCATTATGTTCCATTTTTTCCCGGTTTGATTCAAAACCCCGTTTCTTCTATTTTTTTTTCAGCTCAACATTCCACTGAATCTTTCCGTCATCTTTTGCTGTTATTTTCTGCACGAAGCACCTAATAAAAAGATTGTTTTACAGTTTATTCTTTCAAGCACAGTGGTTTTTTTGTTTGTTTGATTTTTTAATAGCGAGGGGAAACAACTGGCTGCAGTCGGTAATAAGTTTGCTGTGTGTTCGTTCCACAGCCTCCAGTGGCCAGGAAAGATGCCAGTGCTGTGAGTGTGGCCCACAAGCTGAAGTGGGCCGACACCCGGACGGAGACGCACACCAACGGATCCGAGGTTCACCAAAACATCACAGATGTTTCACCACAAGTACGCAAAAGTATTCACATGCCCTTGGACTTTTCACATTTTGTCCTACTACAACCATTATTTAGATTTTATATAATAGATGAACATGTAATCCCTAATGGTTAAGATAATGCTGTGTTTACTGTTCAGAAAACGGTTGTAGTTTTGAGTTTCTGAGCATACAGTGATGTGAGAAAGCACCACCCTTCATGTTTTCCTATTCTTTTTGCATGTTTGTCTTACTTCAGTGAGACAAACATGCAGTTGTGTGCAGTTGCAGCAGTTGTGTGTAACTCTGGTTGTCACTAAAACTATGTCAAGAAACTCAATTATTTTTTCCCCCAAGAAGAAATCAATAAAATAAGAAGAATGGTGGGAGGATCTAAACACTACAGAGGTCCCTAATGGACATGGAGAAAACATTTTACTTTGCATTACCTCGCAATACTTCGCAATGTCTATTTTGTATACAGTCACAAATATATATAGAAACTATATATATATTTAAATATGAAATTAAACAGGTTGCCTGATATTTTACTGTATGGCCAGAAAGCACAACATTAATATAATACAAGTGAGAAATAATTTTTTTTAACTGTGCTTTAATAATTTAAAATTGTTTTTCACAGTGTTACTTTTCTAATGATAAATTCATGAATGAAATGTTTTATAAATGAAATCTTCAATATTAGGCTTTTGGGAGGGGGGGGGTTAAAGCTGCTGTGGTCAGTTCGCATCATCGGCTCCAGTAGTCAGAAACCAATCAGGCGAACACTGCTGCGTGACGTGCGTTTGGTGGAAACCTGGGACTTTGACTATAGAAAGACTCTTTTTTTTCTTCTTCCTCTTCCAGGGAGCTCAGTGAAACGGCAGCCATGTTCCCAAAGAAATGGGGAGCGTAATAGAATCATTAAGGCATGATTAAAGTATTGACAGTATATTAATGAGAGGGATGAAAGCAGCTGCGACTGCCATTCATCTCCGGAAGCAGAGCAGAGCGCACGGACCGGCTATCCCGCAGGTGCCTTATTAAAATGTAATCAGGGCCAGGCTCTTTAGCCATTCAAGCTAATGGTGTGGATGTGCTCAGGAGATGATGGAGAGAGGGGCCCTTTGAAGAGCCACATCAGTGCTGAGTCATTGCTTTAAGGTTGTCGGAGTTAGCTGAGTGCTCTGCGCGCGCGCGCACAGTAAATGGAGGATGAGATAATCTATAGGCAGATAAAGATCTACAGTAACGTCGGTTGGCCAGCAGAGGGAGATATTTCACAAAGATCAGTTTGTGGACGTTACAACAGCCTGTGTAGGTCACACAGTCAGACTTCTCTACACAAAAACATCACATATTTTTACTTTTATAACATACAACAAAATATGATTACATTTTAGGTTAATGTAATATCAGCACAAGCATTTTCACTTTATCTAGATACATAGCAAATAGGAAAACATGGTCTGAAATTGAACTCTTCAATACCCTTCCACATGTACAAAAGAGGATTTAGGTACACTGAAAAAAGAGAAAAGGATTTTCTCTGAATTTTGACTTTTTAAATAATAATAATAAAAGTTCATTTAATTTTTATAGTGTTTAATCTCAAAATTCTGCTTTTTTTCTCAGAATTCAGGTTTATTTATCCAAATTCTGTCTTTTTAGAGTAATGTTAATACATTTCGTTTTTAGAGCGCTTTTCTGAACACTTACACTTTACAGGAAGCAAGTAGATTAATTTGGCATTAAATGCAAAATTCTGGCTTTAAGGTAAGAATTCTCACTTTCTTTCTCAGAATTTTGTTTAAATTGTTTATGGACCAAATCTAATCTTAAAACTCAAAACTACCAAAACAATTTGGGACAGATTTTCAGTGAGGACGAAGTCCAGGTTTAGAGACCCTAGTACAAGGAAGAAATAGTTATTATTGTTTTTATATGCTAGCAACATAATTTACATCCACCAACCTAAGAATGTTTGATTATTTATTTGGATTTTGACAATTATTAACACATAATTAAAATATTTTGAGTTTGCAGTCAGAATTATGACTTTGAGCCAATCAAATTACTCTCCTTTGATTACATGACACCAGTGTGTCGAGGTAGCTGCACTGACTAGCTAACTGTTTGACACTTGAATAAAGGAGTGCAATGTGATTGGCTAATTGCCATTTGTCTAGTTCTGGTTGCTTTGTGTTGCAGGCAACTTTCAGCAGTTGAATTTCTGCGGGCAATGTTTTGAAGATTAAATTAAAAGAAAACCTAAAAAAGTCATATTTTTTCACAGGATAAACATTAAGTGTTACAAATGCAATCATCTCAATTCTCCATAAACCACAATCATCAAAATTACAAGAATCAAAGCCTGTGAGTGACATATTCTACTCATATATTCTACATAATATATGAGTTTCATTTTCTGAGATGTCTGGTGAGAAATATTGCACTTTTCCACAATAGTCTAAGCTTTTTTAGATGAACTGAAATATATTCTGGGAGATTTTAACACCTGACTCTCATTAACAACTACCCACACTTTATAGGACTTTCCAGATTAAAGGCAGCATTTGTTTAACATTAGTCTTGAAAATGTACACATCTCAGCAAACTCAAAACAGAGCTTTAGAAATTTGAAACATTTGGAATTTGTTTTAAATTGGGCTTCTTGTGATTTATGTTAAAATATTTTTTTTTTTTGTAAAGAATTCTCTTGAGATTAACTTTCTTATATTTTTCAGAGGACACCAGCATAAGATAGCACAACCATTTAGAGTCAAACTCTAACTTAACTTTGTGCAGCTCTGATATAATAGTCTCATTATCAACAGTTTTGTTCTCACTGAAAAGGGGAAAAAAGGTTTGCATAATATTTTGAACTCTGCCTCGCAACCAACTGTGAAACATAGTGAATCATTTAGGAGCCTTTCATTTTCCAGGACCTGACAATCCATAATCACCAAGTATTGATCCGAGGTAACCTTAATAGCTGCTGACCTAAAGCTTATAGATCCAAGGCAGAAACAAGATTTATTCTTGTCATTTTGGAAAGACTGAAACTGGCAAAATTCATTTAAACATTATTTTGACATATAAAAAAGAGATTTTGTTGTAAGAATTGAAAATACATATTATTTATGTGTTTAAGAAACACATAAATAAAGAAACTCAAAGAAAGTCAAATAAAAATAATTCATAAGTGTTGTATAGATTAAAATGGTATATAGGCTAAAGCTGTTCAGCTCACATGTGTCATTAGTTTATTACAAATAAACTATGTTCACTCTTCACAGCTTTAGTATTAGAAATGTTAACAGAATCAACAATTAAATCCATATAAGAGAAGTAAGAAGAATGAAAAAACAGAAGGATTAAAAAGTGAGTAAATTGACATCACCAAGGTTTCAGTCATATCAGCTTTCAATCATTCAATGTTTTAATTCCCTTTTATGTTACTTAGTTTAATATTCCACAGCTTAATACCACAACAACACAGATACTCATTATTTTTAATGTATTATTTATATTTGGTTGTTTTATGTTAAATTGCCATCTCGGATCAAATCTCCCACCTTTTTCCTTAAACAGATTCTGAATATTTTTAGGGAGCATTTTATTTTTGGCTTCATATTTCATTCATATACTACCCTTCATCATTAGATGTTGACCAGATTATTTATTTCTTTATTTATTTTTTGCACAATCAGTGCTGGTCTTTGTGGAGAACAAACAAGTCCTTCAGTGTTGTTCTTTTTGCATGGAACAGTCATTGTGCTGGTATCGTGTAAAAGGCCTTCATCAGAACCACTTCTTTCTCTCCCGTTCAGAGCCCTGCAGCTGTCAGCTCCCAGGAAACTCCTGCTGCTCCCAAAGAAAATGGCTCCCCTGTAAGTGTCTTTGTAGAGGACATCCATCACACTGACAGTAATTTATGTGTCTGTGCGCTGCCTCTGCTGCAGTCTTGACCTTTGTTGGAGCGAGTGTCCAAATGAATCGCCTCATGCGAGCTACACAATTGTTACTGACTGTCACCATAATGACTCTGGTCATGAATTTTAACAAAATAAATGCTTGAATGACTTTGAGCTAACACATTGTTCTGTGTAATTGTTCTGTTTTTGAGCAATCGCTTGTCTTTACCTTCAATTACTTCTGCTATTTGTTGAAACCGTCACATTTAACAAAAAGGGGACACACACACACACACACACACACGCATTTAACAATATGTAAAACATGAAGATCAAACATCCAGATGGACAATTTAAAGCCTTGGGTTTGACTTTGGTGTTGTAGGATCAAAAAGTGAGGATATTTGGACATGAGGGTGGAACTGGAGACAAAAATCTAAATAACATCTTAGAGACCTAATCTATTTAGTTATAGACCTTCTGATACAAACTGACTGACTTTGAACTAAGCTGAGCTCTAGTGAGAGTTAGTGGCCCATCAACTGTATTTAGCTACTTATACGTTTGCATTGCTTAATATTTTAAATGAAGTAAATTCTAAAAAATTCAGTTCCTGGGTCAGCATGACCCTCTTCTTTGTTTACTTACAATTGTGTTCTGGAAGCTAAAACATCGGTGGACAGCGCCAATTAATACAGTTAGCCGTGCTAGCCCTAAATTGCTAATCATATACATGAGTTTCGCTAACGCTAAAGTGCTATACTAATATGGTTTTGAGAGGAAGCTAATGCTATTGCACTAAATTCAACCATGTTATTATTACAACAACGTTATATGTTGTTCTTGAGTTACTTTATTCCTGTTTTGTTAGCATCTACCTACTTGTAGAATTACTAATAGTCGATAACCAAAACTTCAACTCAGATGTCACACTTTATTCAACTGAAAGATTACAAGAAAACTAATGAAATTAGCACTTTAGAATTGATCTGGAAAATTTATTTTGGGGCAGATAGGTGCACAAAATCTTTTCAGAGTTAGCAAAATCACTAAAGCGCTAAAAGAAAAATTAGCCCAGCACTGCTAAAACCTTAACTTCAGCAACTGATTTGGAATTCCCCATCAGTGGATCATCCTGTATGTGCTGGATTAATACCATCACACTGTCAGTCGTCTCCACAACTCGGTTTCAGTGTGAAAGCTAGCATGATGTGAATGAGCTTTATTTTTCTGCTTATTTTCTGGCTATGTCACAATTTTAGCACAATCTGAATCACATGCCCACATTTTTGTGTAAATTTCATAAAGAAGGAAGTTGTGCTGTGTCTTCCTCTGAGGTTCTAGCATTGTTTCCTTCAGTGGTTCTTGGAGGAGCGCCCCCACAGGCGAGGAGGGGAACAGGATTCTCAAAGGGTTTATTTTGTTTGACAGTGTAGTGTGAAAATGAACCACATCAGCTGATTATGTAACAGATGTTATCATTTTGGTTAGCAGATGTTGTGCATGACCGTTAAATATGTGAGTCTGACTGCTCTGTAATTACTGTGCTGCAGGTAAAAGCCAGTCCGCAAGGGAGGGAGTCTGTTGTGTCCCCTCTGACCATCACGGCTGAAAGCATCACATCAGCAACCACGACACAAGTTACCAAGGTAACACTGTGTTTGTTTCCTCGGTTTCAGTTCAATTACTGAACCTTTATCACAGTGAAACAGTTCTTGTCTGAAATGAAATGGCAATCTGTTTCATAGATAACACAGGATACAGTTGTTGTTGCTTCAAGCTGCTATTCATTATTCATAATTACATAATTTCCCCCGTTTGTAATTTTGCTCGAAGAGTAAACAATGAGGATTTGTTTTGATCTCTTAAAAGATAATGATGTGTTGAAATATTTAAAACATGACATGAATTGGTGGGGCAGGACATGAATTCAACATTTTGAACTTTGTCACATTTTGTCACCTCACATCCACATGTTTCAAGAAATAATGACACACCAAAGTGGTGTGGTGTACAAAATAAAAGAAAGAAAATGGTGGAGGGATTTCAAAGATTTCTGACAAATAGAAATGTGAAATGTGAGGTGTTCATTCAAATAAATGTGTAACGTTTCTACTGGCATGATGCTGCCACCACCATGTTTTCAGGGTGAGGAGTAGGGTCAAATGAACTTGACTTGAGACATGAACTGTGTTTCCATTGACCTTATAATTGCACAAACTGGAATCCCCAAAATAAATGTGCGCAATGGAAACATGCTAATTAAAAAGAAAGAAATCATGTTTTTCGATAAGCTTTTGCTCTAGGATGAAGTGATTTTTTTTTTGGCCATGTCAAAATTAATGTACTCCGCAAAACTACAATGGAAACACTTTTGTTGCATCCTAAGTCATGTGATCACCAACCGGATGTTACTAATGGCAGAAGTAACAAAGAAGACGAGGATGATGACCTCGCTTGTCATTTAATGACTTAACACCACAATTGTGAAATTGTTTTTTTGACATTAGGGGAATATGGTTCAAGTTTTACGCACATTTGTAATGGAAACACAGCCCTGTTTGCTGACCAGTAAAATACATTCCAGTTTGTGGTTGTAATGTGACAAAATGTGGAAAAGGCTGAGGAGGTTGAATACTTTTCATTAATTGTGATGTTGTATTTGCCTGACCCTCTCCAGACTGTGAAAGGAGGCTACTCAGAGACCAGAATCGAGAAGAGGATCATAATCACAGGAGACGACGATGTGGACCAGCATCAGGTGAGAGACAGAGTCCTGGAGACTTCTGCTCTGTGTGTCTGAAAGCGCTGGAGGATGCTGATCGGTGTGCTGGGGTTTCTCTGACTCCAGGCGCTCGCCATGGCGATCCAGGAGGCCAAGCAGCAGCATCCTGACATGCTGGTGACAAAAGCAGTGGTCATCAGGGAAACAGAGTCTCCCACGGAGGAGCAGCGGAGAGCAGAGGTAGACCATCTTTATCTCTTCTGTTCTGTTGTCTAAACATTCCATCCATCTTTTTGCCCATTGTTACAGATAAAGGGGCAGTATTATGTATAAATTCAACTTTTTATAACGTTATTCCCTCATCAAAAACATACCTGCAGTGTTTCCTTGATTCTTTTATGCATGTTTGAAAAATCCTTTAATCTACATGTTTTATGTATTTATTATGAACATGATAGCTGTATAAAATAACACATGAACAAGGATTGCAAAAAAAGACATATTTTTTGTTCCACAATAATCCTAATATGCTTGAAAAGCAGTAGGAAGAAGTAAGAAACTCCTACCCCAAGACAACCATTCCAGGGTCAGGGGGTCTAATCTTGATTGCTCCAAAGCTCCACCTATTATTTATATCAGGAGAGCCATCTTTTCATAAAGATTTCACGACATGGTGACAGTTTGACCAAATACAGAAGGAAACATATTTTTGTAAAAGTTGTAGACTGCAGCTTCAAGTCATATTTGATATATACAGACTTTTTATAACAACTGAAGATAACAGAGTTACTTGATTGTGCTTTATGACGACACTATGTGCCTGGATAATACATGATGCTGCCCCTTTAAGGAAGTTAGAGTGAATCACAGAAAACATCAAACACTGTCCAGAACCTTCTACAAAGTTTTTCAGGTTCTTCATTTTTGTCTCTCTGCAGTCCTGATCCCAGGACATGATGGCATCTGAGATGGGGGGTCAGGGGGTAGGAGAGGACCCTCCAGCAGAGAGTCTCCTGCCCCACCAAGCAGCATGCCACCACTCTTCTGCCCCCCCCGCCCCTCCCTCTGTGACACACAGACACCTGAACAAACTGCCTTCCATGAAGCAGCAGATCTTCCCCTCCTGTCCCTTTAGACTAAACTAACTGTGACCTGGCCTGGACACCCCCCACTGATCCCCAACCCCCTCCAGGACCATTCAAGCCCCCCAGCTCCTTTGAAAACGGGAAACCATCTTCAGTTTGGAAGATTCAGCGCCGAAACGGACAGCCTCACCACCTCAGAAATGGAACTGCTTCCTGTTTGAACGCCTGCCGTCACTTCCTCCTCCTCGCTTCGGTTCAATAAACTGCTGTCTTATTGGCTTTTTACATTTTTGCCTATAGAGGATCTAATTTATGTTCAGTGTTTGCCTGTTTATGAATTATATCAGATGATTATAATCTGCATGACTCAAATAATAATATCAGAGGGAATGAGAACACATATTAAAGCTCTGCAGAGACGCGGCCCATAGAATCGCTGACGGTTGGTTGGGCTGCTGGTTCTGGTCCAGGAATCAAACATCCTCATCCCAACATGACTGTTTAGCTTTAGGTGACGGCAACAAAGGCAGTGCTGCTCACCGTCTTAGGACTTGTAGAGGAATTTTTAATATAAATATTACGTGTTCTAAGTTTTACAAATTTGATGGTATATTTTTACTTTTTACTTACTTGACTTTGGTTTAACCTGAACTTCTTGTGTTTTTTGAATATTGCAGTGATCTTTTTTGTTCTCTTTGACTTGTCTCGATGCTGATACACTGGAGGTTAACGCATCGTAAAGAGAGGTTATGGCCATCAAGCTACAAAAGGTTTTAAAACTTTACAGTTTGAAAAAAAAACAACAAACAAACAGTAAAATTTTCCACCGTTATGATTTAACAGAGTTAAATATTTTTCATTTCAGCCTCCTGGTGCACACTTGCAGAAATGACCAGTTTGGAAACTAATAGAGAACAAGTCATCACTTTTAAAAATCTAATTTTGTTTTTAAAAAATAATTTAGTTGAGAAATACTTTACCACTTACTACGTTAAACTTTTCCCACGATGCCGTCATATTCAAAGTTGTCAGGCCATGAAAGTCCCTTGCTGACCCATGCCTGTCTCACTTAGAAAGCTGTCTATAGCTTTCACTCTCATGCTCAACCCCTCTCTCTTGCTCTCTGCTATGCTACAGCTAGTTCACCACAACATAAAGCAAGTTATCATATCCACCGAAGACAGCGGGTAAACAGTTTGCTGTAACAGTAAGTTGTTTCTCTGTCATTAGCACATTGAGCAACGCTTAAGATTGATTGCCAGCGCTAAGCTCCGCCTCCCGGCTTGTTCTTGTGTTTTTGCAATACATTTAGCTCCAGCACTAATTGTAAGCAAATTTTGTTGAACTGCAGCTCAAAGAAGCCTCTTCCTGCAGTTGATGCACAATTTGGAGGTGTGTGCTACTAATTGCCAGCTGAGATCCCTTAATGTTTGTCCATATTTATTCAAATTCTCAGATTTCATGGCTCAAAACGAGCAATTAAAAGTGTCTGTCCAGTATGAAGTATGTTTTGGTTATGTGAAATGCAACCCAAAAAAAGCCTTTTCCTCCAGGTTACCTGCAATTTGGATGTGTGTGCTACTTCTCTCCAGCTATGTCTAAATTTTGTCCACATTTACTTAAATTCTTTGATTTTTTGAGACAAAACTAGCATTAATTGAAAGTCTTGTGTCTGTCCAGTACGCAGTATGTTCTGGTTATATCCTATGATAAATATGTTACTCTTTAGCGGATTCCCTACCATGTTTATTCTGCTAACCTTGTACAATGATGAATAGCGGATGCAATTCCAAGTCCTGGTAGGAGAATATTAATCAGAGGTGTGCTAAACAACAGTAGCAACTGTGATGTTTAAAATAATTTCTAGTTTTGGATCATATTATTTAAACACTACCTGAAAAGTTGAAAAGCGCCAGGTTAACTCTGATCTCTTTGCTTTCTGTTGGATTAATTCTCCAGTTATGATGAGACTTCGGACTTTTGCTTGAAATGAGCTGTAAACATGAATGCCCCCTGTTTTCTCCAAAGACACAACGCCGCGCAAAAGTCTTCAACCCCCTAGAACTGTGGCAAAAAGGGTCAAACCAGACAGGAAAAGGTGAGCGCATATAAAGATGCCCTGTCACACATATCCATATGTTCTGAGTGACCTTTAATACTATACTATGCATCGCAAATCAGACATAAAAACCCCCTCGGAGGCGCCGCTACCCCTATTAACCGTCTAAGTCTGTGTCAGCCGAGGTGGTGTGGCGCACAGCTTCTGAGGTTCCGCAATAAGCCGCCATCTTTCCCATCCTCTGTCCTCTCAAGGGAGAAAACTGTGAACCCTCACATGAACCGAAGCGTAACCAAAACCTAGTAATGAGACACAGCTGTGGAGCGAGAAGCTTCCCCAACACGTGTGATCGTGTCATCGTCCCCGCCCGAAACTGTTGACCTGCTGTAGACGTGTCTGTGGAAATGAGGTTCTAAACCTGCTGACTTGTATATTCTATTTTACTGTTTTATTTTCTATCGGTCACATGACACTGGACTGTTGTGAAAGCACTTCGCTTCTGCGAACCACTGGAGAAGTCGCTGCTGAGTTCAGTGAAGGCATTGAGAAGTCAAGCTGACAAAGGTCCGGATTCTCTATGTAAATGGAATGGTTCAGAAAGTGATAATCTAATGGACAAAGGTGCAATAGAGATAAGAACACAAAATGGGTGCCTTAAGTTTTGGAGTTGATTTTATGGGAGCACTCATCAGCTGAAAGCATCCGAGTTGAAACAAAGTGAACCAGAAAGAACTACTGACTTTAGAAAGTGGACAAGAATTCAGCGTTTTGTTGAAACTGGCAGTACAGATCCTGGATCAGGAGGTTCACTCTCAGCGAAGGCCATCAGTCCTCCACTGCCGTTTGATCTACATTCCCCTAGTGCTTGGTGGTGTGTATGTGCTGTGTTTGCATTCAGTTTCGACAGGAAACAAACCTGCATAAATAAATGTGTCACTATGATTCAAACTATGTCTCGGCTTTTACAATGAGGGGAAATATATATGTGTTTTCATTAAACATGCTGCTTTCTTATGAAATCTATGACATTCAACATGAGCAACAATGTTTAATGTTCCAAATGGGCAAAAATGACTGCTGAGCAGCAGACCAGGCATTCCCAAGGTTTTGCTGCCACCTGGTGGCTTTTCTGGAGCTAAACAAGCAAGGGATTAAAAGTAACTGCATTTTTTCTGAGTATCAATAGGAATATATTTATATATTATATATAACACACTTTTAGTCATTTCTGTACAAAAAAATATCAGGATTTAGGTCACCCTTTCAATGAAAATAATTGTCTGTACCCACGTTTACTACATTAATTAGATGCAGCAAAGTTTGCTGCAACCACATAAGAGGTAAGGTTTTTGCAGAAAAATGCAAAAACTGTGGTACTTTGAAGACAAGTACTTTCTGTTGAAGCAATTTATAATTTTTTTTTTTTTTTTACTGTAAGAGGATTTCTGTGATAATGCATCCAAAATAAAACTAGAGGGGACTGATTGTATACTGACTATACAGTGAACTTCTTAAATTTCTCCGTATCTGATCAAGTTTACATACTTGTGTTGGTCTATCACATAAACTCCTAATGAAGCACATTGTTTGTTTTTCCAATGTGACAGAATGTGAAAAACATGGCATGAATTCATTTCCGAGAAGAGATGAATAATAAATGTTGTTGCATTACATTTCTTGCAGGATGCAGAGATAATGGAAGCCTAATAGCAAAATGTCTGCACATCTCAGGCTAATTGGTCTGAATAGTTTAAAAGGTACTTTGGAACTTCCTTTCCCCTTTGTGTTACACGTTTGAGAGGAAACAGACAAAATAATAGAAATATCACTCCTTTGTCTGTTTCACTTCAAACAGCAAATGCACTTAATAGATAACAAAGGAAAGGACATATAAGTAGCGGAAGTGGAAAAAAAAGGTCAATGTGTCATTCTCAAAGACACTGTCTTTAATAAAGTGAGAAAAACCTGATTTTATTTATGTTATAAATATGAACAACTTGCTTCACACAATAAAAACATTAAAGAATGAGTTAAGATTACTTTTATCTAGCTATCTGCCTGTCTGTGTAGCTAGCTCGGTAAATAGCCATCTATCTATTTATCTAGTTTAAACTTCTGAGATGAAGTTAAACAAGTCAGAGCCAGTCCCATTTATCTAGATAAATAGACAGCTACCTATTTGTCTCAATAGCTATTTATGTAGCTAGCTAGAGGATCTTCCCGACTTTCACTTCACCTAAGATGAACAGCTGGTCAGTTAAAGCTTGAATGTTCCAACAGGTCAATGATTCCAGGTACCTTTGATGAAAATGTGAGCCATTGCTTTAAAGGCAAATTCCTGTTTTAAAAACCATTCAAACCTGAAAACAGTAAAAAAAAATCATAAAAAGCCAAAAAATAAAAACGACATTCATGCCCATGCATGAGATTGTACATCGTTCCATGACATTAGAGATCAGCTCCAAAACTAAACCATTGCAGTAGATTTTGTAGCAAGCTCTTCCTTTATGTTGGTATTAAGAGACCCACAGCTTGGTGTTGTTCTATAAATCAGTTATCTTTATTCACACGGTATAAACAACAAACAGCAACAGAGGGACGCCTCCTGCGGAGCGCATACGGACAGTTAAAGCAGTACATCTCTGAAGGGCCGACTTAGACAGAAGCATAGACATAGGGCTGTTAATGGTTCAGCATACAGAGACCTGCCGGATGCATGGACCGCACATGTTCCTAAAGCCATTCAGTCTCTTTGCGGGTGGACAGTAGAGAGACGACGAGTACAGTCATGCTGAGCAACAGTTAACTACAGTATGAAACAAGAGTCGTTTACATAAAAACAGAGTAAATCATCTCTTTAGAAAGGTTTCTTTTATATAAATGATCTGAAGTGTACAAAACTGTATTTTACACATTTCTTGATGCATGATCCCCAGTAGCCTACAGTACATTTCCTTTCAAAGTACTACAAACTACTTAACTGGATTACAAGCTACAATGAGACTGCAGCGTTCTCCGAGCAGCGTGGCAGTCCCACATGGCATCAGGAGACGATGGAGAAAGGAAAAAATCAGCAGCATAGTCCTTTACTCAGAACATCCACCTAAAGAACACACCTGGTCTCATAAATTGCCCATTTCTAACCTTGGTAATGTCGACAAAGGACGTCGCTTCCCTCTTCCTCCTCCCAACCCAAACCTAGCATTGTTTGATGTCGTTCCACCTGTGCTTGAACGCCGCCGCTGCAAAGTTCTATGCTTCTAGTGTTTTTGATATTCTCGCGATAAGTTAAGGCTCTTTAAGGACCTGAGGATTCTGAACATATGATGAGGCACACAGAAGGCAAAGAAGAGCTCTAGACACAGGACTAACTGAAAGAATGAGGGGCATGAGAGATGGCCACGAGGGTCCTGCAATCAGTGGAGCTCAGGGGGCCGAGGTGGAGGGCCCTGGAGAGAGGCCCTCCACTACAAGCTTTTCCAACCTTTGTCATCAGGATTTGTCTAAACATTTCATCAGGTTTCTGGTGTTTGAGGATGGGCATTGAAAATATGTGCTAAAGCTGTAGCCTCCAATGTCTGGCCTATTTTTAAAGGGTTGATTCAGAATTTTTAAAGAATTTCTACGAACCTGTCAACAATAGTACTTGTCGTAAACAGAAATTGAATTGCAGTTTGTAGTAAAGAGAAGAAACTAGAGGGGACGGAAGACTATGAGTTTGTTTTAGCATCTCACACTAAAAATAATCAGATTTGTGGAATCCAACACTAATATAAGCAGATATTAAACATCTATAATTTGATTAGAAACCACTGTTAAGTTTGTTTCTGTTTGCTCAAGAAAATGAAGTTGTTAGCATTGTTAGACTAAAGGTTCCCACACACACTGGAGGTAGACTCAAAGCAGACGTATGCCGGACACGTCTATCCGCAAAGGAACATTTTACGACTGTACTCGGTGTGGGACAGTAAAATGCTTGGCGGGGAACATTGAAATGCTTTGTAGGCGCCAATGAGCTGCTAAGGTTGGGATTCGGCGTAAACAGTAGTCATGGACGCTACACTACCATTCTGTGCCTCAGTAACGTGTGGACGGGGAAGACTTGGGGCTAAGCGCCAAAATAGCTCATTAAGCTAATTAGTATCCATTTGGATTGTGGGAAATGAAGGAATTTGTCAGGAGAAAGGCAGGCAATCGGTACGGTCAACCATGAAATCACAACCGTCCTGCGTGGCTCACAGAACACAAACTGCATGACCTCCTATATGGCAGCATGAAGTGTCAGACTTTCACCACTGAGTTTTTTTTTTTTCTGATAACATCTTCATAAAACTTCACTTCATAATATCTGAAATTCCTTTTTAATATGGTTACAACTAGTATTTCTCAGTTTTTTTATTCTATCACTTAGCTTTTACTTGGACTTTGACTTGATAGTCTTTAAAGTAGATTCTCAAAGAGGCAAAAATCACAATAATCATTCCTTCTATCCAGAACTCATTATTTGTGGTTCAGTGAATCATATAGTTCTTACATAACTCCATAACTTTATTGTAAGTCTTCTAAATGTATTAAAATATGCTGCTTTAAATAAATAAATACATTACTTAAGCCATATCTAGATTAATGTCTTATCCTGAAAGCAAATTTCTTGACATAAATGATGGAACTTCAAAATGACTCACATACTGCTCCACAGCAATGGACTTTACACAGTTGTTACTCCAATATTGTAGCAATGCTGGAATAACATTTCTTGTCTAGTTCTGCCCTACCTGTCTGCCTTGATGAGGATTCACCCACCTCTGCATGCTCAATGCTTGGACTGGCTCCAAATTATGGCAGTTCAACCTTCTTTTTGATTAATTTAGCTAATAATTAGTTAACCCTTAAGGGGAACAAACAGTGCATAGAAGGTTCACACCCCAGGTGGCTGTTCATCCATAAACATCAGAAAGATGGCAAGCAAGATTTGAACTTCTAAAATTGTTGTCTCAGTATATGAATACCCAAATCTTCTGCAGCACAGTGAGGATAAACAAATGAAGATTTGGCATTAAAAAACACAAAACAAAAAAAACTTCAGATAGTCTCTCTCTTCACCTCTTAACAGCTTATACCTCAGACTTTAAGACTAAGTTACTTATAGATCTTAGGGGAACTGCTTTGAGCGACAGGTTACACCCATAAAAGCGATTCTGAAAACGTTCGTATCTTGGATGTCACTTCTGACACCAAAAACTTAAAAAGGAATAGTTCTTTGAAGTGGGTTTTTGAAGTGGGGTTCTGCTAAGAGGCTATGGCCAAGCAATACCTCACCCAGGCCTCCGCTTTGATGACAGTAGGTGTTAGCTGGGAAACCAATCTCTGTTTAATCAAAGAGAAAACTGTAAGCTTCAGATGTGGCGTTAACGCGGTCTGAAGATATCTGATCGTGCCTGATGACGGGTGGAAATGCAATTCAAATGTTTTCAGGATGGTTTCTCTCAGGCCATTTTATGTGGTCTGGGATAAACGAGTTTAGCAGTGTGAATGCAGACCTGGGACACCGAAGAACACCAACTAAACTGATGAGACTCTCCTCTGTCAGCTGAGTTATGACAAGGAAATCTCAGAGATAAAAAATTCATTAAACAGCAGCGTTAAAATCAGGCACTAATCTTTATTAGTTAAGGACGATGAAGAGACCACTTTTTTCTTTCGATTAAAGGTTTTTGATCTCTCTTGTCACATCTGTTAAGCCATTGATTTCAGTTACCCAAGTTTTATATCCCACACAATTCTAATTTAAAACAATTGTGATTTAAAGCTGACTGAATCAGAAATGGTCACATCTCAACAGAACCCTACATAAAAACCCCTAATCAAGACTGCTACCATGAACAAGCTTCTGACATCTTTCTGACCATAATATTTGACTATTCTTTGTATCAGAAATGGTGAACAGTTTATTTGAAACGGTTGGTTACTCAACACAGAACCAGCTTTAAAATATAGTTATCCTCCAAGTTTGGCTCACAGATTTAGTCTCAATTAATTAATTTGATTAATTCCAATTTATGTTTAGAATTACAATGATATAACTCTGTTATCACAGGGCACCAAACTGAACAACAGTCTGACAGCGGCCACTGTAGCAAAGACAAAAATTGTCAGAACCTGTAAGAGCTCTATATTTAAGTTTCAGCTGGGCTTCTTGAACCTGTTCTGGGCAGAAGAAATGATTACAGTGAATGTATAATTTCATAAGCTGATGTTTGTGCCATTTGAGTATAATAGTAACAGAGGAATAGTTGTTTATGTTTTCACTCTGCATTTTAAGCTAGCTTTAGCTTTTTTTGCAGCTTGCTACTGATTAGAGGCGATAAAGCATTAGCGTTCACAGTCTGATGCTACTCCTCCCTTTATACTGAAAAAGTGACACCTTGGCCCAAAACGTGAACTGGGCACGATGTTTACATATAGTCATTGAAAAAAGAAAGTACACCCCATCTAATTTCAAGAGCTTTGTGTATTTTGTATGTATCTGGGGATTTTAGGGTTTACTGTTTTTGTTTTTTAACATTTTCAATTTTGATATCAACTTGGTGGAAACTGGTGTAGCACTAATGGTGTGCTTTCGTTATGAAAACACTGTAATAAATACGCTGGAATGAGGAAACTATCAAAGTTATAAGTTGTGTTTTATCTTAAAAGACAGATGAGGAACTGTTGAATCATGTTCTTTACTTTCAGACTGTAAAACGGGACAATGCCATTTTCCATGCATTGAACTCTTCTCACCCCTGAAGCCAAGGCCATCTACAAACCCATTAAGAAAACAAAAATCTATAAAAGCTCAACATGTCATACAAAAAGATGCATATAAGACTTTTTTTTTTCCTTTACGTTTCTTTTATGAAAGCTGCTTTGGTAACAACATAGTGACGACATCGGTCAATCTCCTCCACCTGGCCTGTGTAGCTGACAGGGATTCGTTGTCTGTCCTCTCCATGGCGTGTTTGGACATTTTTACCGTCAGTGTCTTCCCTCTGCCGCTAAAATCTAAATGAATGGATCTAGTTACACCGGAGTGGGCTGCGTTTGTGTTCCCGCCCGATAGCTGTCTCCACGTTAGATGCAACGTCTGCTGTGAGCCATTTGTCATAAAGATGTTCGTGCTGTGAAAGACAGAGCTATTGTGCTGAGGGCCGACAGCGTGGAGACCTTGGAGGCCGAGCCCACCGCGTTGGGGCCTGGAGGGGGACAGAGAGCAGAAAGCATGTTAGTCGGATCCATACTGGGGAAAAAAATCTCTTTCTAGCATTTTATTTACAGATAAAGATTCAAATTGCTTCAACGTTTACCACATTTTGTCACAATACAACCAAAGATGATAACACATTTTGCTAGACAATAAATTGTCCTAGGAATTATTTCTATAAACAATAATATTGTTGTTTTCAGACCATTTCCAAGTAAAATATTCATAATGGCATAATAATGCAAGTTTGCCTCCACAAAGAACAAAACATTAGTTTTGTACAGACCAGTGGCTCTGGAAGATATTCTAAACATCCAAACTAAAACACAACAATCAAAAACAATAAACAATACAAAAATATAAAACCAAAACAAAACAGGGGCCATAAATAAAATGGATCAATAGACTCTGTAAACAAAATTGCCCTTCAAAAAATATTAATTGTGAGGATGAAAATTATTACGCTTATTTTAATCTATCATGCGGTTAATTTATTAAATGCTTATTGCGATGGGCTTATGTACAGTCACAAGCATCATTGTAATTTATTATAATTTTATGTGAGACCAACTTCTATTATATTTTCCTTTTACTTCACTGCACCACATATTAAAACATGATTTTCTTTTTTTACAATTGAAAAACTGAAAAGTTTATACTTAGCCTCATTCACTCTAACACCCTTATTGTGTTAGTTTATTAAATAATATTGTGAAAAAGTACAAAACAGTAGTTGTACGTTGACACAATCAGGAAATGTTCAAGACATACAAATACTTTTGCGAGGTGATGCATTTAACCTGAGGTCATTTTTCCTCCAGTAGACATTTTTCCTACTCTGGCTTCATCTGGAGAAGACAATGGTCAAACTGTTCTGGCAATAACGCGACCAATGGGCCAACTAGCAGCAGCTAGCTCTTTACTGACCTGGTATCTTGGGGATGGTGATCTGCTTGCTGCTGCTGCCGTCCCCTCCCTCTCCAAACGGCTTTATCTGGATGATATAGTCCTCGTCGGTGGGAAGAGCGAGCTCCACCGAGGTGGTGTTGGTTTCCATGACGCTGGGCCGGCTGTGTCGATTCTTCTTATAGAGCACCTGCAGATGAGATTAAGTGGAGAGTTGGGTACGCCATGGCAACGGGAAGAACTTTCTGATGAATTGAAAGAGCGACGTGCTCACTTTGTAACCAGTCACTTCGGACTCGTTCTCCAGGGCTTTGACGTGCTCCCAGTTCAGGATGATCTTGGAGTTTGATGTGTTCCACATGACTTTAACCGGAGGCTGACTGGGAGCTACCAGGAAAGAGGCCACATTATTCTCCTCAAACAAAGACATGACATTTAAACTGCGCATGGTGAGTCAGACATTTACAGTGGCACCTATCAGTGGCATGATCCTTTTGGGCTTTTTAAAAAAATGTTAAGTGAAGAATTGGGTTCACATATTTGAATTTGCGAATTTAGATTCCGCTAACGCGCTAATAGCAGAGTTAACTTTTTGCAAAGTCCTTTTGATAACATTTAGCGCACCTAGCTTCCCTGAAATGTATTTTTCCAAATAAATTCTGTACAACTCATTTACTTGGTAGTTTTGTAAACATTTAGTTGACTAAAGTTTCTGAGTTGATGCCTTGGCCAGGAATTCTTAAAGATATTTGTGTACTTGTAAAGACTGTTTCTGAAGCAGTTCCATTTCCTCTCCTCATATTCTATTTTTTTCCCCTAGAAACTTTATTGATCAAAACACAAACAAATGAGTGAGTTACAAAGAAAAAAATGACAGGGGTATTAAAATTCAACTTCTTCTAAATACTGTGTTGGTGTTAGCACTTTAGCGTTAGTGCTTTAGATGTTTTGCATCTAACATTTTAGCTAGCTGTGCCCACTGCTGTTTGTTATTTTTAAGAACAACAGAAGCACATTAACTGTATAATGAAAGTACAACTTGCTAGGGAATCATTATCACCAAATATTATAGAAAAATAGATCCATAGACTTTTTCCAGACATTTTTTGCATTCAAATATCAAGAATGTTAGAAAAGCACCTCAAAAAACATGGAAATCTGAGTCTGGAAAAGTATGTCATTTTTAAAATACAAAATTAGTCAGAAATCTAAAAACTTTTGCCAAAGAACATAACATTCATGCTGATGATTAGTGGATGCAGAGCTCAGACTAAGTGTGGTACTTGCGTGGTTTTTTGGTGGTCACGTTGACGGTGGTGCTGGGAGGGCCCGTTCCGGCCGTGTTGTAGGCCCTCACTGAGATGTGATACGCTGTGCTGCCTCTTAAGCCGCCGATGACGCTGGACGTCTGATTCCCAGAGGTTCTCTGCACGTTGGCCGTCTCCTCCCGTTCACTTCTACTCCAGTACCTGAGCTGAAAGGCAAACAGGGCAGAGCAGGGGGCAGACGGTGAGCGCATCCTTAAAGCTTTCTGCTGCCACAGCGTCAAAGGAGAGCGAACTGAAAACAGGGATATGTGAACTCAACCGGATGGAAGATGTGAACCGGTCTGAAAACAGCAGTGGTTTGGATGCTTTCTGTGTTTCAAATAAATCAATTAAAAAAATAAAAAAGTACACATACACATTTAAACACATGCGATAAAAAAAACTATGTTTCAAAATGTAAGACTCAGTCATTTTAGATAATGTACTTGTTTGAAAGAGAGAAGTATTCTTCCATATTCCTTTATAGCAAACCATGTGATTACATATTATATCAATTTTATAACATCATATCTCATTTAGAAAACATAATTTTGCAACAAAGGAAAGCAATCAAGTAAAGGAAGACCAAAGGATTCCTGGTCAAGTCTAAAAATGCTACAAATGCAAACTGTTTGTTTCTCAAGAATAATAATAAAATTTTTTTTTTTTAATTCATGCAAACAAAAAAATGATTTTTTTTCAGGGCCTTGATTCCAATAATAAGAATAACTAAAAAGATATGAACAAAGTGAGCCTGAAGCTGCTGTCTAAAACTGTTTTGTTGTGTGGATTAGAAGCTAACACTGTGTCCCTCAGAGTGTTGCATCACTACTCTAATCAGGCCCCGTTGCACTACTTAGGTAAGCAACAAGAGAAACACACTTAAACCCACAGGCTGGGGACTGGGCTTCACCATTATGCATGCAGCAAGCTATTATCTCACATGCCCAAGGTGCAGGAGCCTGAAACGCTCATCAATAATAGAGGAGAACAAGATTCAGCAGTGCCAGTTGCTGTATGTACGCTCACACACACACACGTCCAGCGGGCCGGGCCTCACCTCATAGCCCAGCACTCGCCGCTTGCTGGCGTTCCAGGGCAGAGCCTTCCACGACACTTCCATCTCGGACGCAGAGAGGCTCTTGGCGCGGATCCTGGTGGGAGCTCGGCCAGGCTCTGGAGTTATCATATAAATATATATATATATAAAAAAAAGATTCCAGGAGTGACGGTTAGCTTTGAAGAGGGAACATCCTCAGAGTTTCAAAGCCGCTTCCTTCCTCTATTGCGAACATTAAAACAAGATGGAAGCGGGGTCAAGTAGTCAACATGCTGAAAGAGAAAGAGCTGTAGTGTGTAGTGTGAGTTTGTATTCTGCTTCCCTGAGTCACTAAAGAGCCACATTTGGCTCCAACTACAACTGGAGCACAATCAGGATTACACTCTCCTCCTGCTTTCAGCATCTAGGAACTAAAATCTTTACAAAGTAGCTTGTGGTCAGCAGGATTGTAATAGTTTTTTTAAATTTTTATTATAGTTTAGTTTTATTTTGTTGTGACTTATTTATCTAATTCAGGTAGCTTTAATTAGTTGCTTGCTAGAATTTATTAGTTAAATACTGTTTAGTTCTCATTTAGTTTTTATTAGTTATAGTAGTAGCTTTAGTATTTTTTTTATTATAATTTGGTGAATTTTTAGGGACAGAATTCAAATAGGTAAAAGCATTGAACAGCTGGATTCATACTGAGTATTATCTATCTATCTATCTATCTATCTATCTATCTATCTATCTATCTATCTATCTATCTATCTATCTATCTATCTATCT
>CAEFZY010062815.1:0-45839 GCA_903066815.1 Brachyrhaphis roseni | reverse complement strand
GGGGGGGAGGGGGGGGGGGGGGGGGGGGGGGGGGGGGGGGAGGGGGGGGGGGGGGGGGGGGGGGGGGGGGGGGGGGGAGGAGGAGGAGGAGGAGGAGGAGGAGGAGGAAGGTGATGCGGCGCGGAGATGATCTGAAGATGTTGGAGGTTCTGATCCAGAAGATCAGAATCAGCGCTTCCGGCTTCCGGTCCTTCCGGAAGGTTTTCTGTCCGGATCAGAATAAACTGAAGCCGATCATAAAATGATCCACTTTTCACACCGAAAACTAAAGTTAAACAACTAATAATGTCTGTTAAAATGTGTTTAGTGAAACTTTTTATTCAATTAAATTATAAGTTTGAAAAACATTTATGACAACCATAAAGTACAAAGAGAATTTATCTGTTCTCAGTAGATAATTTGTTATTATTATTATTATTATTATTATTATTATTATTATTATTATTATTATTCAGTAAAATCCGTAAAGATAAAAACTGTGACCAACTTCCGCTCCGAGAACAAAACAGTTCATTGGTTCAAAGTTTAACAGATGAAACTTGTTATTAAAATATGTATTAATATCTGTCTGCTTAGAGACTCCATCAGCAAGGAGCAGTTAATGAGGAACCGATGTAATCGACGACGCTTCGATTAATTATTACTTCCTTAATAATAATATTTAATTAAAAACATTTGATCGTAGGAATAAAGAATCTGCTGGCCTGATATGTTATTACATCCACAGAAATATGAATCAGCAAATATGAATGTTGCATAAATACACTGAATAAATCTAATTAAACCTGGACTGAGACACAAATTCATTTGAAATATTTGCAAAATAATTGAAAACGTAAAAAAAAAATAATAAGCGGTTAAATTAATATTAAAATGTATTTATTCCAACAGAAACTTAAGTTTATGCAGAAAATAGCAAATATCTACATTTTTATACAGTTATTTGCAATATTGGAACCAACTGCTCATATAATTTTGAAACTTTATTATTTATTATCCACATCCTCAGTGACTTTGTCTTTATTTATCTGCGCGCTCTAACAGGAACTTCCGCCTTTTAATTTAGGAAAATCATAAAATATAAATTATTAAGTTTTATGGAAACAGAACAATTCACGAGAAATGAACTGATCCCACGGGTGGACTGTGACACGCGCCTTTAAATTGATCCCGCACGTGCGCCGCTTCAAAGGGCCGCTTGGCGCGCGCGGGCTGAGCGTCCCACGCCGCGCGTGGAGAGGAGAGGATCAGGCCGCGTGCGCGTGGAAGTGTGAGCGGTTTTTACGCATGAAGGGAATCTGTCAATGTCGGTCCACGCGCACGAGCGCGCGCATCCACAGGAGGTAAAAACTAAAGCTTGAAGAAAAGATAAAAACCCGCGTGAAGGAATATTTTAATAAATGATGATAAGATGGAAAAATTATAAAAATAGACATTGGTGTTTTATTTCTCTTCAGATGAGCAAAAATAATTTAATTTATTTATTTGATTTCGATAAATTATAATCAGAAATGGAAAACCGGCAGGAAAAAATGTAATTTAAAAGACAATCTGCAGGTTCAGAGCCTGCTGGCCTTTGACCTCTGACCTCCACACCCCAACAGCCTTCCTCCTCCTCATCATCGTCATCATTTCAAATTCAAGGTTTCCGTTTATTTTTCACCTGATTTTGGTTTTAGTCAAAGAAAATCTAAAATTTCAGATTTTGTTTAGAAACGCAGAAAAAATCAAGTTTGAAATGAAAAACTATAAATATGATGTGAATCACTTTGAACTGCTGCTGATTGAAACATTATGTTTAATATTTCAAATGATTAAATCAACTAGAAACATGCAAAATTATTTCAAAGTAGAAAAACTTAGGAGCTTTTTATGCTGCTGGATGTTTTCATGTCGAGATCAAAGAAGATCTAAACCCAGAGAGGTTAAAGGTCACAGACTGATGGGTGGAACATCTCTGTGTGTGTGTGACGTACGGTTGTTGAGCTCCCCGGTGTGGTTGCTCAGCGGGATGATCTCCATCCTCTGCTGACCGTACAGGTAGTAGTCCAGCTCCTCGGAGGTCAGCTTGCATCGCCCCCCCGCAGCCTTCCCGCACTCCTCCGCACCGCCGCCGCCGCCGCTCTTCACGCTGGACGACACCACCCCGACCGCCGCGCACCGCTGCTCCTTGGCCTGCTGGAGGAGCTCCGCGGCCGGGTTGTGGCCCTGCTGGTTGTCCGGGGGGACCACCACCACCAGGTCCGCTGCGGCCCCCGGCGCCGGGGCCAGCGCCTGCCCGAAGAGCGCGATCTGCTGCGGGACGGGCAGCTGAGCGAGGCCTGCGGGGGCGGAGATGGAGGAGGAGGAGGACGGAGCTGCGGAGGAGGAGGAAGTGGAGGAAGAGGATGTGCAGGCCAGGAGGTGCGCGTGCAGGCGGGACGGGCGCAGGGCGTCCACGGCGATGGAGAGGCGGTCTGGTGGAGGCGGAGGCGGTGGCGGGGCCAGCGGAGCTTTGAGCTGGGCCTGCGGGAACAGCTGCTGCCAGTGCTGCAGGTAGGACGGGTCCACCTTGAGGAAGGCCGAACCGCTGGGGTCACCCGGCTTCAGCATGGCGGCACTGCGGGGTCAGAGGGCATCATTAAACACAGAGAGGTCAGAAAACCAATCCGATTCATTCAGAGACCAGGAAAAACAAAAAGAACCGTTCTTCACTGTCACTCCAACTTCAGTCAGAAAGGAGTTCACTTTGAACTGAGATGGATTTTCTCTACTGATCAGTTAATCTTCAGGACAATTATAAAAAAATAACGTTATGACATCTGTATATATTTATATTAATGTATATGAATCAATACATTTTCCCCACAAATGAATCAGTGATTTAGTTTATAGGATGAATTTAGAAAAACATTAAAGTTTTTCTAAATTCATCCTGGAAAGCAGAAAAAACATAATAATTTTCTTTTTATGCTTCATACATAGAATAAACTTAAAAACCATTTATCCATTTAATTCCGAGGTTTTCTGGAGATTCTGTTCAGTTTTGGTTCAAGTTTTTCTTTAGTTTTTCTTTTGTTTTAACTGTAAATTGGATCATTACCTCCTGCGCGCTGTGCGCTTTTATTTAAAGGAAACAGAGCAATTCAAAGGACATTAGCTTTACAGATTGATTTCCTATTGGTAAAAAGTGTCAGGAAATCCATCCAATCTCTGCTTTGCTTATTAGCAAATTAAAATAAATCTAATTATTTAAAACAGAAGAAATAATAAAAACGGTCCTGTTGCGCAGCTTTTAAACGTGTCTGAAGATTTGCAGTTTTGATCCAATAATTTACTTTCTAGATATAATTTGGTGATTCTTTGAATAAAATCTTTAGCCTGTTGAAGTTTAATTAATTTAATCTTGGTTTGTTGTTTTATTTTACGCGCAAAAACGCATAAAAGCAAAACCAGTAAAGACTCACCTGCTCTGTCTGAAGTGGTTCAGCAGTTTGCTGGAGAACGTTTCATCTGAACAAATGAACTGAAGATCCGTTTGGGTCCAGCGGAGACCAGCGGTGCGCCGCTCCGAGCGCGTCCCGGCAGAGGCAGCTGTCCGCGGGGTGAAGACGCGGGGAGTCTCCGCTGGTCTTCCTGGTTTATTCCGGGTTTGTTTTTAAAGCGGAAGTTGTTTAAAAAGCTCGGATCGGTTCCGAACCGACCGGGTCCTGATGTCCAGTCAGCGGGGAGATTCTCTCCACCTCCAGGCTGCAGAGAACCAGCCGGGACAGTCCGCTGCGTCCAGCGCGTCTCCGCAGCCAAAACTGCTCGACCCGCTCCTCCTCTCTCTCTCTCTCTCTCTCTCTCTCTGTCTCTCTCTCTCTCTCTCTCTCTCTCTCTCTCTCTCTCTCTCTCTCTCTCTCTCTCTCTGTCTCTCTCTCTCTCTCTCTATCTCTCTGTCTCTCTCTCTCTCTATCGCTCTATCTCTATCTCTCTGTCTATAACACACGTTGTTTCTCTCAGCCTCCCCTTTTTTAAAAAAACAAAACAAAAACCTCACAATTCTCACATTTTTCTCATTCTCTTTTTCTCCATCCACATTTTCCCAAAAACTCCCACAGCTTGGACGTCCTCATCTCCCCTGCTTTTTTTTTTTTTTTTTGCTTTTCTTCATGTCAGTTCATTCAAAGAGTCTTCGACGTAAACACATAATTGGGTCGGAACCGGTTGGACTCCAACTCTCTCTGCATCAGCAGTAATAGATTTGTAATATATAATGTTGCCTTTTTCACCCAAACATCAAAGTTTTGTCCAAATTCTCTGGATTTCAGATGTTCCGAACTGATCCTGAAATTTTCATTATGCAGAAAAAAAATATGTGAAACGTCTAAACAGAAAACGCGCATAAACCTGCATCACCAGCAGGTGGCGCTATTGGCCACTTTTCAGACAATAGTTACCAAAACCAGAAAAACTGATTGATTTTCTTTGCTGTTCATATTTAGTCGGTAGGAATTAAAATGAGAAATAACGGGAATCGTTATGCAGTACCACTAACGACCAACAGGGGATGACTCGATGACGTCACTGCGTCCATCTCAGGTTTGATCAAGAAGAAATTCATCATTGTAGTTTTTCCAAAGTGTCAAATTCAAACTGAGACAAACAGGAATTCACTGAAGAATCAATAAAACTGTAGATTATAAAATAACATCCTAAAGAACGACTGAGGAGTTCAGACCTCTGGGGACGATCAGGATGGATGGATGGATGGATGGAGTGACTCCTCAGGATGCAGTTCATTGTGAACCGGTTCACAATGAACCGGTTCACAATGAACCAGCTCATTCTGAACCAGTTCATTCTGAACCAGTTCATTCTGAACCGGTTCATTGTGAACCGGTTCATTGTGAACCAGTTGTGAGTCGGTTCATTGTGAACCAGTTCATTGTGAACCAGTTCATTGTGAACCGGTTCATTGTGAGTTGGTTCATTGTGAGTTGGTTCATTGTGAACCAGTTCATTGTGAGCCAGTTCATTGTGAACCGGTTCATTGTGAACCGGTTCATTGTGAACCAGTTCATTCTGAACCAGTTCATTGTGAGCCGGTTCATTGTGAGCCGGTTCATTGTGAACCAGTTCATTGTGAACCAGTTCATTGTGAACCAGTTCATTGTGAACCAGTTCATTGTGAGCCGGTTCATTGTGAGCCGGTTCATTGTGAACCAGTTCATTGTGAACCGGTTCATTGTGAGTTGGTTCATTGTGAACCAGTTCATTCTGAACCAGTTCATTGTGAGCCGGTTCATTGTGAACCAGTTCATTGTGAACCGGTTCATTGTGAGTTGGTTCATTGTGAACCAGTTCATTGTGAACCAGTTCATTCTGAACCAGTTCATTGTGAACCAGTTCATTGTGAACCAGTTCATTGTGAGCCGGTTCATTCTGAACCAGTTCATTCTGAACCAGTTCATTGTGAGCCGGTTCATTGTGAACCAGTTCATTCTGAACCAGTTCATTGTGAGCCGGTTCATTGTGAGCCGGTTCATTGTGAACCAGTTCATTGTGAACCAGTTCATTGTGAACCAGTTCATTGTGAACCAGTTCATTGTGAGCCGGTTCATTGTGAACCAGTTCATTGTGAACCGGTTCATTGTGAACCAGTTCATTCTGAACCAGTTCATTGTGAGCCGGTTCATTGTGAACCAGTTCATTCTGAACCAGTTCATTGTGAGCCGGTTCATTGTGAGTCGGTTCATTGTGAACCAGTTCATTCTGAACCAGTTCATTGTGAGCCGGTTCATTGTGAGCCGGTTCATTGTGAACCAGTTCATTGTGAACCAGTTCATTGTGAACCAGTTCATTGTGAACCAGTTCATTGTGAGCCGGTTCATTGTGAGCCGGTTCATTGTGAACCAGTTCATTGTGAACCGGTTCATTGTGAACCAGTTCATTGTGAACCAGTTCATTGTGAGCCGGTTCATTGTGAGCCGGTTCATTGTGAACCAGTTCATTGTGAACCGGTTCATTGTGAGTTGGTTCATTGTGAACCAGTTCATTGTGAACCAGTTCATTGTGAACCAGTTCATTGTGAACCAGTTCATTGTGAGGAACTCCTCGTCTTCCTGACTCTTTCTAAGGTTTCTGGTTTTTGCTCCTCTGCTGGTTTTTCTCCTGCTGCTCTCTGCAGGACCTGCTCTCTGTTAAAATGGAGATTATCGCTGTTACAACATTCGCTATCGCCTCCTGTGGTTGGTGGCCGTCCTGTTCTGGTCTCACCTCACCGAGATCCAGCCACGTCTTTCACTTTCACTCAGCCTGCGTGTGTGTGTGTGTGTGTGTGTGTGTGTGTGTGTGTGTGTGTGTGTGTAGATAAGACGGATTACAGTCCAGCTCATTGTGTTTAGGGTCTGACTTGTTATCCAACAGCCTGAATTTTCCCACCCGTCGTCCTACACACACACCCCCACTCGCAACGGTTTGATACGTGTGTGTGTGTGTGTCCATCACCTATTGTAAGTTTCTATGGATAATAACATCAGCTGTGTGTGTGTGTGTGTGTGTGTGTGTGTTGTTATGACTGGCGTTGGCCTGACAGGCCCCATTCGTCATCCCAGAGTCCTCTGCAGGATTGATAATGAACAAAAACACAAACATAAGCGTCTGAAAATGAACTCCTGTCGGTTTAAAGACTTTTTCAGCTCAGAGGAATGTGCCGCTGAAACGGGTTGGAAGTTCAAATCCCACTTCTGGCTGCTCCTCATCAACTGTTTTTATTTTATTTCACCTCTCAGACTCTCAGCTCCAAGCTCTGAATGATCCAGAGAAAAGTCACAAATCACTCATATGGACTCATAATCTGAAAAATAAATGCGTTCCTCATGAGCTTAGCGCTAAAATATCTTCAAAGTCACTTTTGTGTCATTTCACTTAGAGAAGTTTGACACAATATAACTGAATCTACATGAATAAAACCAGCAGCTGACAATTCAATCCCCACTGTGTCCTAGTATTTAAATGAATCAATCATTTATTCTTAGAAAAAATATTAAATTTCCCAGTTTCTATCAGATTTTGAAATGAAACTAAATCAGAAAATCAATAAATTAAAAAAGTTCAACTACAAAATGCTGTTCAGGTAAAGAATCGAATAGAATAGAATAGAATTCAACTTTATTGTCATTGCACTGTCACAAGTACAAGCAACGAAATGTAGTTTGCATTTATCCAGAAGTGCTATACAGGATATAGATGTTTATTACAGGTGTACAAAAGGCAAGGAGGTTTGTTTACCTCAATGTACACAGGATGAAAAGTTTAATTTAGGTTTAACATGATAAGAGCAGCAAACAGAGTTATTACAGCCACACTATAAGAAAACATCAAGATACTTTGAGCAAACTTTTAAAATAACATTAAGAAATAATTTACAAATTCAGCAAATTTCTTTCCATCTCCCTTTTTAGAGCCTTAAATCTCCTTTGGAAAAGTCAAAAACCTCCTCAAACAGAAAATGTCACAAATTCAATCAATCAAGTTTATTTGTGTTGCACATTTCAGCAGTAAGGCTTTAAAACCAGGTTGTAGTAACTTTGTCTTGGTTTATATCATAAAACATGAAGCAGTAAAGTTTGTGCCTCTAATGGATCAACATTCAAACCAATTAATCATTTTCATTAATCCCAGATGAATTTATATTCACAGGAAACGTTCTGTGATGGAAAATGATGAACTTCCCAAACTTTCTGAGATTGGAGTTTCCTGAATGAGAAACTTTGGTGAGTATTTTTAACTCTGTGTTTGCTGAGTGTCAGAAAGTCGAGCAGCAGAAGAAAATGAACAAACAATCTGGAGACAAAGTCTGGAGGTCCCTTCATTCAGCTGTCTGACGTTTGGTTTAATTTGACCGATAAAAGTTTCTCTGAAGTCTGACTGACTGAAACAGAATTTCCCTCCACAGCAGGGGTGTCCAAAGTGTGGTTCGGGGGCCGAATGTGGCCGCTGGACTGATTTTATGTGGCCTGCCGGCACACGGAGACTTTCAGTTTTTAATTTGGGCAAAATTATTTCAATCAAGTTCAAATGTTTGACACAATGGAAAGTTAATCTTTTAATAACCACACTGTTTAATTTCACTGTAAACAGAAACACATATGGCTGTAAATGTTATAAATACTTTTCTGGTTTTATCAAGGTGTTTTATTAAAGTGTAAAGTGACTTTTAACAAATATTAAAGCTTGATCTTCAGATAAAAACACAGTAATCCATTTTCTGTTGGATTACCTTTTTTTTCTCCGTCTTCATCATCATTTTTAGTTCAAGTCATAATTTCTCTCCATGCGGTCGCCGGGGAGACGGAAAACAGAGAAGAAACGGAGAGAAAAGGGAGGAAAGCAGAGCAGGAGCAGAATTAGGTGTTTTCATCCATTGATTAATGGCTTTCTAAAGCAAAGCACATCGAAAGGCGCCGGCCGATCAATAAATTAACTGCCCAAATTCATCATTTTCTACAACAAAAGCTAATTATTTAGACGGCTGCAGGAAAGACAGAAAAAAACAACGCATTATTAACAAGAGTTTATTTAGCAGAGCTTTGTATTCCTGTGTGTGAGGAGACTGCAGATTCAACAGCAGCCATGAGGAAATGCAACTTTAGTGTCCTTAAAGAAGAAGAAACTGTTTCCAACCAGGATCAGTAATTAAAACAAAGAGCTGAAACACCTGCAGATTTATTATAATAATACCTGAATTAATAATTAAAGCTTTCCTCACCTTACAGCCACACTGACCTCTCATTTAAAAATGTTTCTACATCATAAAACATGGAGGATTCTGACTGAAAAAACCTGCAGAAACTCAACTTCTACCATTATTCTTCTCCATGTAGTGACCATGTTTATAAAACCAGACAGAGCACATTACTGACCGTCAGCACGGTGGTGGTAGGGTGATGATGTGGGATGTTTCAGCAGTCAGAGGACCCGGTCACATGAAGTTCACCATGTACGGCAAGCCGTTTTAACATCAAATCAGTTTCATCTGACTTTCAGTAATTCCATTCCAGATATCTGAAGAGTAGTTTGGAGACAGATCTGAGGTGATATTGAATCATAATTCAAAATATCTGCATTTACATTCTGACGAGTCAAAATTCCTATCAAGATATCTCAAATAATGTCACCAAATTCATCACCTGTAATTACGATTAAGGATATCTAAAATATAATTATGAGTCAAAAATACATTTTTAGATATCTGAATTAAGAATTGATTTATTTCTCAGCTCCACTGAGCTCCAAACATTCTGAACCAGTTCATTCTGAACCAGTTCAGAATGAACTGGTTCGTCTGCAGAACATTTTATTTCCTGAACAAAATAGTCAGAAAATGCCACCATAGAGAAAAAGCTCAGCAGTGTGGATATAAAGAGAACATAAACTTTGTGAAACTGAAGACACTTTGCACTTTTAAATGGCTTAGAAGAGCAAAAAAATGCAACTGGCAACCAATTAACAAGCTGGAAATGGAGCAATTCTAGAATCATTTTGCATTTTTCTCATCAAAATGTCAAAATGCTTCATAAATCTGGGACGTTTTGACTACACAGAATAATAATTTAAAGTTTCCTTAACAGAAAGGCTGTCTAGATTTTTTTTTCAAAATTTCTCTAATTCATTTGGAAAGTTAAATATAATTCCAGATATTCCTTAATTAGTGTTGCTGAGTCATTATTTGCTTTCAAATTGTCCAAAATTTAACTAAACTTTTTGAATTTTGCCTCACATATAAAAACACATTTAGGAAATTTTTAATTATAACTTCAGTCATGTTCTCTCACTTTTTGTCAGAACAAATCTGACAAATCTTAAATTAACTTTTAGATGAGACAATTTAATTGATGCTATCTGAAATATACGTATCAGATATTCAATTTATTGCAGATAAAATATTTACAAATTAAAGATAAATCTGTTGTAATTTATGCTATTCTGAATGAAATTAGAGGAAAACGTATTAACTAATAGTTATGAATCAATTCCAGATATCTGGAATGAAAATATGGTGAAGATTATTTTATGTCAAAACAGCTTGCCGTAGCACTGCAGCTCGACCTCAGGAGTAAAAGGTGTTGAAATGGTCCAGTCAAAGTCCAGAGTGAATTTTAAAAACAAAACCATGCAGACTGTGTTTATGATCAAATATTATGGTGAACATTAATTTTCTGGCTTTTGTCCAATCAGCCAGCAGGAACACAGAGAGTCGGGATGTTTGGTGATAAATCAGTGATCAGGTTTATAAGTTTCCACCGCAGGTTCATTCAAGCCTTATTGGTTTAAATCCATGAGGGTTAGTTAGTGCACAAGTGACGGTAATTCAATTAAAACATTTGTGCTTCTCTCTGCAGCCAACACACACACACACACACACACACACACCCCACCAGGCGCTGTAACCTCGGTATATACAAACACACAGGTTTAAGCTGTGTCACATTCATTTACATAGCAGCATGTTGTTAAGGTCCTGCTTTGACATTCAATTAAAATGTTTACATTTCTGCTTAATTAATTTGGAGAAAGGCGGCAGGAAAAGACGAATGGACGGGCTTCTTTGACAGGAGGCCGATAACTCTCCGTGTGTGTGTGTGTGTGTGTGTTAAGGTCACGCCAGGCTGACTATTATAATTCATCTCTACAGACGTGTATTCATCAGGGACTTATATTCTGTTTTTCAGCTTTATTTCCTGCAGCTGAAGCCGAGTCGTTTTAAAGGCTGCTGAAGCTGGACTCCGCTCAGCCGCTCATTATTCTTCCCTTTAATGTTAAAAAACAACCAGATGAATATTGATCATACGGCAAAATGCATTTATTTGTCAGTCAGGAAGGAAAATTAAAAGTCGTTGAGCTGCAGGCTTGTTTTTCTTGTTTGTGTATTTACATTTCATATTCAATAAATCACTCAGCTTTACAGCAAACGGTTTTGAAAAGACGTTTTCATTCTGGGTTTTCCTTTTAAATACATGTTCTTGTTTTTCACATAAACACTGTTTTATAAAACATATTGTAGAAAGAAAAAGGTATGAAACTGAGCTCAGACTATGAATAATTTGCTTTCTTAAGGGGCAGAATTATGACTTCTAACCTGGAATAGGATTAACAACAGATTACTCAATCAGTGCACCAAAGATTAAACCTGGAGGATCAAGTTTAGCAGCAAAGATGAGGTTATTTATGGGATTTAGTTACAAAGTCTGAGAGTGACAGGAAATAATGATGCAGCATTTAAGGCCTTCAGATGGTTGTCTGAATAATTTACATTTTCTTTTTACAAAGAAAATAAAACTATGATGAAAAATAAGCAAAAGTACTCATAGCAGCCAGTAGGGGGAGATTTAAGAAATAAAAACATTCATAGCTTTACTCTCAAACAAAACATATATTTAACACTACTTGCCTTTATTTAAGAATATTTGAACTTTTCTGCATATTATCTAAGTTTTTACTTGGAAAATATGCACAGAAAAATTAAAATAAACTAAATTTGATAATGTTTATTCAATGAGAGGAAAGAACTAATGGATTCTGTACCCAGTTCAACCAGCCAGGTGTTTCAGTCTGATCCAGACTAAACCATGACCTCCCACCCTTACTGACCGTCTGGCCCCATGTTTTGGTGGTCGACTCCCCCTAGTGGTCTGGAGGACTTCCATTCTGCGTCATGAGTTTGCAATGTTTTAATCTTGTTATTGTTTGTGAAATTTGCCGCATTTTTCTTTATGCTCCTATTTTTATGTCCATTTGCACCTGTCCTCCTCCACTGTGTGGCCTGTTCAGGTCCAGCTGGTAAAGATCAACACACATCTACTTCATTCAAATCGAATGTTCTCTTCTCTTTCCCATCTTTAAAGTGTAATTAATCCTCAAATCAACTTTTTTTTGTGTGTCCGATAAACTGTCTTCAATGGTCTTTAAAAAACACATTTTATGTTTCCGTCCATATGTTGATATTTTTGTGTAAATTTAAACAGTTCTGTAATATTTAGCCTATAACTGTCGGTGTGCTGCCACCTTCTGGTCAGACGCTAGCTACTGCAGTTGGATATTCCTATTACAACAACACAGCTTAGTACAGCTACGTCACATAACTCAGATACGCCCCCTGGTGGCGAGTCAGGAGTTGGTGTTACTGACTGCAGCACATCTCCAGGTTTTCACCATAAAAGTCTCCAAGCAGAAAAAAAGTTGCTGGATTTGATGGTAGTTGCTGAAAAAAGTCCAGAAGGCCTGAGAAGTTAATAAGTTAATATAAAGTTAATATTAACAGAGATTCTCTGGTACTGAACTCAACCTTCTCACCTGATCCCCACACTTGGAAACGCCCTCTGTATTTTGGTTATGGCTTCATAGAGCGAGTTAATTTCACTTTAAAAGCGACTATAAGGAAAATAACCCTGTCATCTGGTGGTGACTCATAAAACCTTCTAGGGGTTTGAGTCCAGGTTCCCTGCCACGTCAGTTAGCCCATGAGCAAGGCGCCTAACTGCAACATGAATGAAAATCTGTCATAGTTTGAGTCTGTGTGTGTTTATTCATTGTTAACATTGAATCTGTTTCCCCTGAATATTTACTGAGATTATATTCTGCTGCTGTAATTAAAGGTGAAACTTTCTGCACATCTTTCTGGGGGCCAGTAAATGTGACGGTACTTTGATGGCAAAACTGTTGCAACAGTTGATCAAATGCAGAAAAATGTTAATATCTTTTATGCTTTCCAGCCAATAACATACAGAAAGCAGATGGAAACATGTGGAAAATAAATATTAATAAGCTCTTTATCTACTTCTGTCACGAAGAATAGAAAATAAACTGGTTGCTACATAACTATGTTATTGTCATAAACCAGATATAATCTCCTGATTCTGACTTATCTATGTTATAATGATCTTTCTGTTCTTTTCATGGGCGGTTCTGTGTTCCGGGCTCGGCCCACCAGGGGGAGTGGTCTGCTGATGTAGCCGGTCAGGATCGCAGTCTCCCGGCCCGCCGTGATCCTCCTTCCTCTCCCCGCTTCGCCGTCACTTCCAGCCGGCCGCTCAGTCCGGCTCTGAAACCATGGAGCTCCGGTCGATCTTCCCCGCGCTGATCTGCCTCTCTGCCGCCGCGCTGCACTCGGTGTCCGGCGCCTTTTCACGAAGAGGACCGAAGGTCACCGAGAAGGTGGGTGACACATTTACCGCATCTGTTTCACCGCACAGTCGCCTCCCCGCACAGCAGCGGCATCTCCGTGCGTGGCAAGGAGCGTGCGTCGAAGTTCGCGCACGCACGTACTCGCGCACATACAGATGAAGCGAAAGTCCCGCATCAGCCGAAAGAAGCAAACCGTTATTTTATCTCTCCGTGGATCTGCAGATTCTTCCAGAACATCTGGGCCAGCCCACGCACAGACACGCACACTCACAGCTGTACACGTGTCCACTCAGATTATGCTTAATGCGCAGTGCGTCTGTCTGCAGGGCATCCACGCGCGCACCCCCCCCCCCACACCACACACACACATACACGTTTATATTACCTCATGGGGAGCACTGAGATACTCATGTTTAATGGGAACCACCATTTCTGAAAGGCTTAAAAAATATCTTTAATTGCCAAATTTATTTAAAAATCTAATAAAAGTTTTTGACCTGACTCTTTGGAACCTCCCAGGACACAGAAACGGACCGCTGGCTTTCTGACCTTCATAGAAACAGAACTAAAACCTGGCTGAAGCCACTGAAGGAATGAACGGTTCAGTGGACTGATTCAGTTTGTGTAAAGAAGCAAACACAATGTATAAAAGCAGCCAAGGCCAGATATAGCCAGGGGGCTAGAGCTGGTTTTAATTTCGGGATGCATGTAGAGTACAGTTAATTAATAAGAGGTATAATAAAGGTTTCTATGCTTTGTGCATGTTAAAAAGAAAAGAGCATTTCTAAAAATGTCATCAGTTATATGAGAAATGACCCCAGTATCTCCACCCTGCAGAGCTCTTCTTCACTACCTGCTTTTAAAAGTCATCTAAAAAAAAAAAAAAAAACTATGGGCGGGACTTTTAAATATACATTTTTTTTAATCAACTAATTACATAGATTTTAACATGTTAAAAGTTTTAATGCAGTTGATCACTTTTTTGTTTGCTTTTTATTAACATATGAAGGTCTCGTGCAGGAACTTTGTTTCTGGTTCACCAGTAAATTTGCTTGCAACAGTGATGGAAGACAAAACCGCTTTTCTCGACTCACTGGGGGTTAATTTCTACTTCAAAACCATCTGATTGGTCGTTGGAAAAGACTATTGTTTTGTCCAGTCTCCTTTTAGTTGTCCTAAAAGGAGATAGCCTGTCAGCAAAACTATTCAAACCTTAAATAGCATCGCAATGCTAGCCATGTAGCAGCAGCACAGATGCTAATGCTAATAACAAAATGCTATTCTACTAAGCACTTTGCACCAATGTCTGTATTATGTCTTTTTAAACAATAATTTATCAGCAAAAAGGAGTTTTGAAGTGAGAATGTTTTTTATTTAGTCGATATATTTTTGATTAATTGTGATTAATTAATTACACACCCTGCAATTAATTCAATTAAAGATTTTAATTGAATCCCACCATTATTTAAAACCAACTTTTATCCAACCCCAAATTTAGTTTGACCTTGTTTTGTTTGTTTTTTGGTATTTGGTTTATTATTTGGTTCAGCTGTGGTTGTTTTACAGTGCTTTATAAATAAAGTTTGCATGGTAAAGTTTGATGTGATGTGCTTGGACTTATGTTTTATGCCATTTCCAGTTACTGGTCTTTTAATTTTCTGCTAAAAATCTGACAAAATTTCTCTATAACTTCTAATATAAATAAGTTTTCTATAATATTGTATTATGGAAACTTGTGTAGTTAGTTTATGTGAGCGACTGGTTTCTTGATTTATAAAGATCGTAAATCTGCCTCACTTAAAAATAAAAACAGAAAATTATGGATTATCAATTAAGATTCCTAAAACCTGAATCATTTGGGGTGGAAATAACCATAAAGGAGGTTTCATTAACTGGGATATTTTCTTTAAGTGGGATGTTTTTCCTATCCTGAATTAATACCTGGAATATTCCTGATTTAAAAACAGCTGAGGTTAAAAGCATTTCATGGGGTAGTGTGGAGTAGTTCTAAAACGTTAGTATGTTACCCCCTCAGGAGAAAGTTGAAACAATTTGAAAACCTAAAAGATTTTTGAAAGAATGCTTTGAAATATTTTTTTACTGTTGTTTATTTCTCACGAATCAAAGATGCAGATATATAAGTTTTAATAAGATTCTGTGTTTTGTGTGTCCAGGTGTTTTTTGACATCACAGTGGGAGGTCACGAGGTGGGGCGCATCGTCATCGGTCTGTTTGGAGACGTCGTCCCTCTTACTGTTAGCAACTTTGTTGCCCTGGCAACAGGAGAGGTACAGTACAACAGCACTTGTGGCAGCGAAGGAGTTTTCACAGCTAACAATTTTATCCGTGTCTCTGTAGAAAGGTTACGGCTACAAGGGGACAAAGTTTCACAGAGTCATCAAGGATTTTATGATCCAGGGAGGAGACTTCACATCTGGAGACGGAACCGGAGGTGGGAACCAAACCCAAACTGACAGTTTTAATTTACAAAACAACACAAAAGTCAAACAAATCAATCTGATAGAATCTACTGGCTCCATAAATGTTACATTAGGATGCATAAGAAGACACAGTTGGATCTTAAGTTCTAATTGTTTGTGTTAAATTAGCTTTTAACTCTGCACTTATCTGCACTGATAAGTTTTAAAACTCATCAAGCTCTACTTTTCATGTCACATTTCTGTCCAGGTCACAGCATCTATGGGACAACATTTGCAGATGAAAACTTTAAACTGAAGCATATAGGAGCCAGCTGGGTAAGGACACGCTCTGGACCTAAACCCGGAGAATAGTTCTGGACCAGGAAGTTTATTTGTTTTTCACAGATTTAGCTTTAACAGTTGTAATGGATGTGTGTGTGTGTGTGTGTGTGTACCAGGTGAGTATGGCCAACGCTGGTCCGGACACCAACGGCTCTCAGTTCTTCATCCTGTCCACCAAAGCACCTTGGCTGGACGGGAAGCATGTGGTTTTCGGCAAAGTTCTGGACGGGATGGTGGGTTGAAGCCTGGAGCGCTGCTCTGTGTGTCTGTTATCAGTAGAACCAGCGACCCGATGTACTGACTGGTTCCTGTAAAAAACCTTTTTTATGTCTCAAAGTTCAGCTACAATCATAAAACTACAACTAAAGGACGTCCCAGAACACTAATACCTTAAAAAGACATGAAAACAATCAGATTAATGTCACCGAGACACAAAACAACCTCAAGTGGATCAAAGATGGCAGAAAATTATTCCTTATTTATTAAAATTCACCAGACCAGGACAGTTACAGGACATACAAACTGGATCTTCAGTTCAGGATATTTTAAAAACTGTCAAGCTCTCTGTTAGGTACAGGGAATCTGCTGAACAGGGTGTTCAAAGTGTGGTTCTGGGGTCAGTTGTGGCCCCTGGACTAATTTGTTGTGGGCCCAAACTGCAATTAATTAATTGTACAAATGATGTTTAATAAACTTTAGATTTTTAATCAGGTTAACAATATTATTGACATAATTTTTTGTTAATGGAAAATGTTAAATTAAACACTAAGTATTCATCTTTTTAGAACCAAACTTTTATAATAAGCATGTTATAACATGTTTATCCAGAAACATTTACTGTAAAACCAACTTTTATTGCTGCTTGTATTTAATTTATTTATCTCTGCTAAGTACAGCATTCGAAATAAACTGACCCAAATTCTGCTATTGTAACTAGGAATAAATTTGTTCAACCAAGTCTAAAAGAATTTGAAAACTAGATGCCTTTCTTTGAACACAGCAAATGTGCAAAAATGTTTTTAAATTTAGGATTTACAGGGATTAACATCCCTTAATTTGCTTGATTTTTTTTTCTTGGCCCATGAATATATTTGATTCAACAATTTTAGAAGTCTGAAAGTTTGGTCTGACCTGCATGTGCGTCTCTGTTGGCAGGCCGTCGTTCACACCATCGAGCTTCAGGACACCAATGACAGAAACCTGCCGCACACCGAATGCGTCATCGTCAACAGCGGCCGGATCCCGGTCAAAGAGCCGTTCGTGGTGGAGGTGGAGGGCTGGTAAACGCCGTAGTCAGGAGGACAAACAATAAATATCGATGTGAAACTCCATTTCAGTTAGTGCCAAATACATTTTTTCAATTCATTTGCATAATTTAACACATTGGACATGATATATGTTTGGATTTTCCTAGAGAAACTTAGTTTTTCATTTGAGCTATTAAAAAAGTAAAACTATTCTAACAATGGATTAAATGCAAGCAAGCTAGCATAATAGACACGTCACTGAAAAGCTAACTAAATCCTAGCTAATGTTAGCATGTTTACATGATCCAAAGATATGCTAGCCTGCTAGCTGTGGGCTACATGTTAACACATGGAAAAGTCGGTGAGCTAGAAAATTTAGAATCAGTGATGATAAATGTGACATTTATAAATTAGTAGGTTTGGTCTTCACATTAACTAGTTTGAGGTTCAGTTGACACAAATTCACAAATTATTCATGCTAATATATCAAATCATATCAAGGATGAATATTATAAAACTTTTTAAATGTTTGTAAAAGTTTAGTTAAAACCATGTAAGGCTTCATGATACAGATCCCAAATATTTCTCTCTATTTCTGTTGTCAGAAACCAGAATAAAAAGAAACTAAAATTCAGACTGAAATATGATTTTTTCATTACAGTCACACTGAAAGCACTACTGGCTGGTTTAATATTTAATCCCTTAATGTTTATATATTAAAAAAAAACATTTTAGCTGTTGAGCAGGTATTAAATCAAATACTAATAGATTATGAACAACCAATATAAATTATTTATGATGCAAATCAGCGACATTAGGCATGTTTGGGTTGAACAAATGATCTCATCAGGAATGATAGGACTCTTGGCATGTGTAGAAAAGGCATCAACAGGCAATTCGGCTACTTTAAGCCCCAAAAGGACTGAAGCTAAAGGGCATGAAAATATAAACTCCATTTGTGAAAGAGCCTATTTATGCACAACACTGGTTGGAACGTGGCATATTATCTACACGTTATGCAATTATGTTATTAATAAAAGAGCAAGCATGTTTTTATAAAAAATAGGGCTTATATTGATGTATGTTAATTAAATTTTACTGATCCACCAGATTATGATACTTTGTTTTTCTCATATGTTCCCGTAAATTTTTATTTCCAAAATTTGAACAGAAACAATCTAGAAACCTTTTGCATTGGTCACAAATTACAACAAATTGTATTAATATATGTGAGCATATATTGAACCAATGTCACCAGTTAGTTTTATTTAATACTTAGGTTCTCTGTAGTTTATGTTGGCATGTGTGTATATTTAGTATCTTTGTAAACATGGAAGAGGCTGTTTTACTTTTTTACAGAGGATATGATTATAAATGCAGCAATGCTGCTGTGAAATAATAAAAGCCAGAGTTGTAGCTCTCTGTGCCAAATAGTTCAGCTCTGTGCTGATATGTGCTCTGAGAGATTTTCAATGCCTGTTTTTAACTTTATGCCAAAAAAACAACTCAGTAGTAAGTGTCAAATGTTATAGCAAAATCATTTTCATTACATTTTCAAAAAGATTATGCATCATATCATGTTTACTAAAACTACAGCACAAATTTGCATAAGTGAATGTTAAATAATGTGGAATGAGTGATGATAATTTTAATGCCCTGTCAGTACTGATGTTAACTGTTGCATTATGTCAATGACTGTGATCCTGTTGGATAAGTTGACTGTTATTTTTATCCAACTGACTTTATTACCTGAAATACTTGTTGTAGCATTAAATGCAAAAATGTTTATCCTCATATTGACTCTTATGCAGAATTGATCAGAAGAGCAAAGTGCCAACCTCTGATGTTTTTCTACAATAAAACTGGATTATTCTAAAATGATTAATGTGTCACAGATTTTTTTTTCTTTTCATTTAAAATGTAATTCACATTTCAGGGACTTCATCCATTATTGAGATGCTGTTGTTGTTTGACTTTTTGTCTCTTCCTATTCAAACAATCAGAAAAATACATTATTAGATCATCAGAAAAGACCAAACCATTCAAAACTAAATATTTAGCTCAGAACTAAATAGTTAGCTTCTAGCAAATCAACAATTTGAGAAGCTAAATATTTAACCTGTTGTACAAAAAGAAACGATAATCTTCATCAGTTCAATCTCGCCAACAGGAATAGAGGTTCACAATAGCCAGCTTTTATTTTGGTAGTCTACTTTTGGCTACCGGCAACTGAATTTACATACTTAAATATTTAGCCATGATGTAAATATTTAGCTTTGAATTAAATATCTGTTTAGTTGAAACTGTGACATTTATAAATTAATAAAAATCATGGTGAAAATATAACTTTGAAAGATGAACCACTGTTTTTCTCTTGTTGCTGGTTATTTAGTAATAATTTTGGCTAAATAACAAAAATTATTGCTGTTCATTTTTGATTGTGTAACTTTACAGATGGAATCCCTTAAGCTTCATATGAATGTAGAAGGAACAAAATGCAAACCAAACATGCTGTATTTAGCTACTAATGAGGTCAATGAAGACTCTTTTGGACAAAATTTGCTTTCATCTATACTCAGTTTCGAACATGCAATGAAAAATCAAAACACTTTTTACATTCTGACTTTATCCTGAATAAACCAGACCCATTTGGGTCGGCTGAGAGTTTGTTGGGAAAGTGGCGCCGTTAAACGGTGTAATTATCGTCTGTAGAAGGTGAATCTGCAGAGGCTGACAGCTGATCTCTCAGCGCTGACACCAAACCGCTGCTAATGAGAACTACAGCGGGTGATTTGTTTTCCCCTGTTCTACAACGCACACACGCACACAGAAACAAACGGATAAACGGATCCCAACGCAGACGCGGCAGGAAAACGGCTTCGAACACAAAGGTCAGAGCGGAGCAGAAATCTCTGGAGGAAGACAGGAAGTCAACAGAAAACAGTGAAATATATCACAGCTGTCTGATCAACGCAGCCCCCTGCGAAAAGCCAGATCTTAACATGTTAACAACAACAAAAACAGCTAAAGGTGAGCAGATTCCTGACTGGGAGTCGAGCGTAAAGCGTCCAAACAGACGGTAGTGGCTTGCTACATTCATTTTTACTGAAGGCCAACTTATTTACCCACCAGCTGTCAGCTGGACGAGCTGCAAGCCAGGAAAATCAAAACCTGACTAGAAAATGAGTCAGAACAAATCACATATATTCCATTTACTGGTGTGAAACACAGAAGGTGACGTTAAAATCTTTTGACTCAATCTTTGGCCTTTTTCTCAGGTGCAAGGCCGGTTCCTCTGCTCCTGTTGACTTATTATCCTGCATATTTTGTATTTCACTGAAGAGCTGAACCATGGATGCTGTTTTCTGAATGCCGAGTTCCCCTTGTCCCAACAATAATCTCATTTTACATTCAAGAACTGATTGGTCAGTCAACACTAGACCTATGAGAGCCAAGTAGATACATGGTCAAAAAGGGAGTCAATTTCTGCCAAAAACTGATCCAAAAGATCATTTGTTTTTGATCCATGTTGTAAAATTCCTATTTTGTCATTGGAAAAAGATTACGAGTCGTTACTCTCACTGGTCTCGTTTGTCCTGCTTACATTTACCCAGAATGCCCTGCTCTGTAGTCCACTTCCTGCTTTTGTATTTACTGTCGTTACAAAACGTCACATCTTCTTCATCTCTTCTGATTAACTAAAATATTAGCAAAGTTGTTGCAATTTTGAACAAAAAATATAAAAAATCTCTATATGTTTTTGAAAAGGAGTAAACTAAGAAACCAGAGTTTCCATTTTAAAATGCACATCCCAGATATTCATCTTTTGAGACGGATTAAATGTTACAAACTGAGATAATAAACTGAACATGGAGATTGTTCTAAGACTTCACAAAATGAGTTGTTGCAGCTCATTTTTAGCTTTTATAACCAGGCGATTGAATATTGTACAGATCAATATCAGGTTCTCAATTCAGAGGTGGCATAATTGAAAACCACTGATGTAAAGTAACTTTCCTCTGGCTGGAACCTCTCAGCTCGCTCCATTTTTTGTGCTTTTTGTTTTTTTTTGCAGAGGACCAGCAGGTGAGACGAACGGACAGATGGACAAACTAGCGCCTTCAGCGTTGGGGGAATATCGGAGAAAGCCCTCTCCGTTTGTCAGCCCACATAACAAGACTGTCTCAACTCGGAGACGGAGGGCAGAGAGGGTTTATGAGGACGACGCAGAGAGAAACAGAAAGCAACGGAGAGGAGGAGGAGGAGAAAGTGGTGGTAGGTTTTTAAATGGTCCAGAGGGATGAATGTCGAGGAGGAAGAGGAGGAGGAAGAGGAGAAGCTCCCACAGCGACTGCTAGTTGTTATATTGGGGATCCGTTAGTGGATCAATGAAAGAAGAGAGAATGAAAGAGGAAGAAGGAGGCAGAGTGGAAGGATGACAGGCCTCATTACCACCAAACCGCAGACAGTGATGCCTCAGTGTGTGTGTGGGGGTGTTCATGTGTGTGTTTGCCCATTTTTACATGCATAGTGTGTGCTTTCATATGTTCACAAAAACATGTTTACATGCAGAATGCTTGAGCTTATATGACTGTCTTCCCTTGTAACTTTGAGTGTTTGTGTGTTTGTGTGTTCATGGGGATGTGTGGGGGTGTGTGTGTGTGGGTGTGTGTGTGTGTGTGTGGGGGGGGGTGTGTGTGTGTGTGTGCGATCCCTGTGGGCCTCTGCGAGAGCAGCAGAGGATGATGGGACAGACTTGTTTAAAGGTCAACAGCAAACATCATCAGATTGAGAGCGGCGCTCAGAGAACGATCAGTTAACCGACACACAACCCCAAAGTGAAGCAGAGCGGCGCAGCAGCCGCGACTCCAAGCTGCAGCTCAGGATTCAGATTAATCTCAGCCAATTCTGCAGCTCAGATTAGGAATTACGACGTCTTTATACTCTTTTTACAGAATTAGAAACTAGAGAAAACTCCCAGACAATAAAACCAGAGGACAGCCGCAGATGGAGCATCATTTATTACTTGTAATGCCACTGTGTGAAATATCTTACTATCGTTATATTATCTTAGAGAAATGAGATAAAAGCTGTAATTTTCTCATAAGAGACATTAAAACAGCTTATTTCCTACAAAGAACAAACAGACTGAAAATGAAACTGAAATTAAAACAATAAAAAATACAAACTTGAAATGACCTAGTAGAGGGAACTAACAGATTCAGAGGAAAACATTTATTACAGTCGGTGATTCCTCAAAATCCACTGATCCACTCACACCTGATCCGGTAGAGTCAGAGCGACTGGAAACCAGAACCACATCATCTGCTCCACCTCCAGCTGCTGTGGTTCTTTATCTGCTTTGATTCAAACCAGCCTGTTCCCCTCCTGGCCTGTGGGGGCGCTGCACCAAGAATTACTGAAGGAAACAACAAGAAAACCTCTGAAGACACTGAGAGCAACTTCCTTCTTCACAAAATGGAAGCCAAAAATGGACTAGCATCAGATTTTAGCGGTTGGAGGATTTCTCTTTGCCTTTGGTTAAAGACCACGAGTCATTTGAAGTCGTTTGTAGGCGAATCAGAGTTCGATTATGAATTCACCACCAAAGAAACTAGAGTTTCTAAGCAAACTGAACAGGCTGGTGTGAACACACACTTATGTTTTAAGACCTGAAGAAGGATCTGCAGACCTAAGAAACAGCTACTGTCCTCTGGAGCCCATTTATTAGTCTGATACCTGCATTCACCCAGAGGTCAGGAGATCTGACCTGTGGTTTGATCCAGGGCCACAGAACTGAACTAATGCCTGGGTTTGGTGTTTCATCTACATGCTTCTGCTCCCCTGTAGCCATTTTTAACATGTTTAATCACCTTAAACATTGACTTCAGCTGTAAAGGTTTTGCTCTGTAAGGATTTGCTCTGTGCAGCTGCAGGAAACCGTCCTGCCAGTGTGTTCTTGTTCAAAATGAGCTTCTCCTCTCCAGTGAAACCTGGAGCCTTTGGGTCAAACCTTCTTTACAGTCTTTTTTTAACTATTTAGTCTTTTCTTTTTAAGAATATTTGGATTAGAAATCATATACCATTTAGCATTAAATCCTAAATCTTTATCCTGAGTATTTAAGGCATTTTTTAGTGCTAATTGCATTTTGATTGTGGTTAAATGCTGTAAAGTAGATGCCACCCAGAAAACGTTCTACGTTTTGGATCTGGAAGCCGTCCTCTCAGCCACGCTGACGACACTCTGCTCTCTGTTCCCACCTGACTCTAACGACCGCCATCCTGTCTCTTCTTTCCATCAACAGTTTTCACCTCTGTCTCCTCCTCTTATCCCCACCTCGAGCCTCGCGCTCCTCCCTGACTTCAATTAGACGGAGGAATAATCATATTGACAGGGCTGACAGGTCGGGCCAGGGGAGCAGGAACATGAATACTGACACGCGGCGACGCAGACGGGCTGGAGGAGGGCTATCACCGGCTCTTATTGTACATTTGATAATATGACAATGACACACAGTCAATTCAGATTCACAATCACCGTGGGGCCACCGGCTCCTCTAACTGCTCATGAATTAGTCTGCTGACATTTCACAGACATGCTGACATCCAACACTGGAGCGGTTCACTTTAAGACGATCAGCCTCTGTGTTACTGAATCCATTACTGACTCACAGGGAACCGAACGGGTTTGAACTGGACTTCTGTACCTGGCAGGTGAGGAAGATCCTCAAACCATTTGTCTCTTTGCCTTGAACATTTCAGCAAATGTGAAATCTAAAATCTACTTCAGATAATCAATAGTTTTTATGATAGTATCCAACAATCTTAATCTGTTGTGATTCTATACACCTAAAGCTCAGCAGGTCAGTTTATCTGTTTATTTTATATTTCTATTTTTACTTCTTGACAGTTTTCATCACTGAGCAGTGATTAGACTCACCTCATGTAACCATTATCCACATCACAAAAGCCTCTCAGTTTAGCTGCATGTTTGTCAGATCCTCCTGTTTCCTGGATCTCAAAACATGAATTTTATCTAAGCTGCAGGTCCCAGCAATCTTTGGACTTGCACCACGTTCCAACCACAGAACCCTTCACAAGGTGCCACACCCTCAGCCTCCACATCTCTTACCAAACCACAATGAGTCGCAGCGTTTTAGGGAGCTGCCAGAACCTGAGCAGCAGCAGCTCTCCCTTTGTTTGGGTAACAGCTTCTTCTCCATTTCCAGCTTCAGCTCAAGCAACACAGAATCAACAGAGTCTGAAAATCATGACTCCATCATGGTTACCTTCAGATCCTCCTTTATCTCCAGAGTCTCCTTCACTTTTACAGATTCCTTTGCCTCTAAAAGCTTCTTCACCAACATCACAATGTCCAAGTCCAGCAGAGTCAGCATCCTCTTCCTCAAACACTCAGCGACTCTTCAGGTTTACAGAGGATCAGTCACTTCTCAGGTCTTCAAGCCTAAACTCTTCAGAACCACAGCTGAGCCTCCCTGAGCTCCTGCATTCTGCAGGGTCCAATGATGTCCCAGCTGTCCCAGAGACCATCATGGCTGCCCATGCAGACCGGTCAGTTGGCATCAGACTCCATTTGTTTACTGGATTCCTCCTCAAACAACAACATCTCAACCAATGAGATGACCACTATGAGACCGTAGCGGTCAGCCAGCTGAAAATCGATCATTTCAGGGTCAAACTGTGAGGTCCAAACCTTTTTATTAATCATTACATACACAGAGTTATCTGGATGAGGAAACCTGGAACCAACAAATATGTAGAGAGATTTAGAAAAAACTGGCCACTCAAAGCTACATGTGCAAAAAGACATAATTGGAGGATCAACCACAGTGAGGGAAAGACCAACGGACACAAATCCAACTTTACTCAAACTGAACCCGACATTAACTGCTCAGAGTGAGACTTGAAAATAAAGGAGCTTCTGGAAACCCACATGGAGGCAGTTGGATATTCTGGTGACCCTGTTTCACCTAAACCCACAATGTGACTGAAGTTCTGCTAATGAGTCTACCAGGCACCGCTGACCTTCTCTGGCTGTTCTGACCGACTCCTTTAAAAACGCACCAGCACCACTTATCTCCGCTAAACATCATTTAGTGTTTGTTTTTAGTTTTTAAAGTGTATGTATTGCAGACCTGCTGTAGTTTGAGCAATTACCCTCCAGGTAATTTGATATTCATCCAACACCAGACGCTCATCTCCTCCTCGTCTTCTCTTACATTAAACGTCAACTTTTCTCTTTGGATGCCTTTTCATCATTAATTCCTAATTGTTGAGTAATTTTTTTGCCTTCCTGCTTGCAGTCCTGCATTAATAGTCCTATTTTTATCTGCTGGTCTCTGAGCTGCGCATATTAAAAGCCATTTTCCTGCTTTATTTCTGTCTTAAATACATGCATTCCACCATTAAAAGCTAATTTTCTGACAGTCGTATCCCCATCTATATGCATAGCCGCTGTGAAGCCTAATTTTTCTACTTTCTCTGCGCCTCCTCCCCTCCAGGCTCCATCAGCTGAAGGGAGCCGGCCGGGGAAATCGTTAGAGCTCCTTTCTTTTTAAATTGGGGAGGTGGACGGCAGGTGAACAGCGCATTGATCGCCCTCTCAAGGCCTCTTTCTCCCCCTTCATCCCTCTCTGGTGCATCCCTCACCACCAATTGTCTGGCCTTTACTCCCCTCATCCCCCCCCACACACATCACCACCAATTGCCGGCCATCCCCCCCCCCTTCTATCCCGGCCGTTTTTTCATCGCCGCTAGCGGAGGACACACACTTACAAGAGAGTGAAGTGGCAGAGGGTTTAGGGTGGGGCTACTTTCTGTCTGTCTTTCTAACAACCCCCATCATGGGGTGGAAAACAGAGATATGGGGGGTGCAGGTTGGAGAGAACCAGGACAGGGAGGCGGGACGGGTCCGAAATAAACATGGTGATGATTTCCCTCGAGTTTCGTTCATCGGTGAGGAGGAAGAGAGTCACCGAAAGAAAAAAGAAAAAGAAGAAAGAGAGAGCAGCTGCTGTCCTGTCACAGACAACTGGAGCCTCAGTGACACCTCTTCCTCCTCCTCTCCCTCCTCTTCCTCTCCCTCCTCCTCTTCCTCCTCCTCTTCCTCTTCCTCCTCCTCCTCTTCCTCCTCCTCTCCCTCCTCCTCCTCCTCTCCCTCCTCCTCTCCCTCCTCCTCTTCCTCCTCCTCCTCTTCCTCCTCCTCTTCCTCCTCCTCCTCTCCCTCCCTACAACAAGCAAAAAAGGGACAGTACAGGAAAATCGAAACGTTCACACAGATATGCTTCAAGCACACACACCAAACACCCTCAGCGGGACCCTCATCGTCCAATTAGAGTCCTAACAGAGGAGAAAGGAAGAGAGGTTCCTGTGTCAGACTCCGTTTTACTAAAACTACCACTTTTCTCAAATTTTACTTTGTAGTCTTTGACTTTTTAAAACAACACTGGAAAAAATAAAACCCTTTAACAGAACCTGGGTCACTTGGCATTAGAGCTAAAAAGACAAACTTTTATTTGGAGCAGAAAGAAGAATTTAAGGGCAACAAGATAAAGTTTGGATGGAAAGAAAGAAAACTAGTGGATTTTATGACTGAAGTTCTTTCAGAGGTTCTCGCCAGCCGGTTCGTTTGTGGAGGTGTGAATATGTAATCAAACCCTAAAGTGGACTTTCTGCCTCATGCATAAACCCCACATGATGCTGCAGCCACCACTGTGCTTCTCAATAGAGACCTATTGCTTCTCAGTGGTCACAACGTCCAGCTGGTTGGTCAGTACCATGTTGTTGGTTTGTCTCTGGAAGCCAAACAGGATCTTCGTTCGGTTTCTTTCCCCCCAGTGGGATGTGAGTCTCCAGTTCATATTCCTCTGATGTTTCTCCGCCTGGTTGTGGCGTCACATCGATTCCCTTCCGGCCAGAATCAGACAGCCATGCTGGACACGCAGGACCGAATCCTGCAGGGTCACATACTCTACATCATGACAGGTTCTCTGGTTCTGGTTCTCTTCTGCAGAACCAGAACCAAACGCAGCTCTCAGCTTCTATGCACCACAAATATAAAACAAACTTCCAGAAAACCAAAAAACAGCCGAAACACGGAGTTCCTTTAAATCAAAACTAAAAGCCCAGCTGGTCACAATTGATTTTGATTAGCAGTAAATGGATCATTGATCAGCATATTTCTGTGTATTGATGATTTTAATGAGGGTATTTGACAAGATGAAATGTTTCTTGCTGGTTTTCATTATTTGAAGCTTTTATGAATTAAAGCAAATGAACCTGAACTAAAATAATGTTCAGTTTCTCTTGTTCTCAAATGTTTAGATTAAATTTCCAACATCGATGTTAAATAAAAACAGTTCAGATGTGGAAAGTTTTTCTGTTGTCATGAGGAAACAGATGTCAAGAAAAGAAGCTTCATTTTCTCACAACATGAACTCAAAATGAACGTTTAATAAACCAGATAATGAAATAAATACGTTTTGGTTTCTGTTCTCTACTAAACTAAATCTTTACACCTCGATGACGCAGATCTCTCACCATCCAGCTCCGGTTGTAAAGCAACAATATAATCTTAGAAATCGTGACTTAAAGATGAGCCTTCATGGCCCGGTCACCTTCAGTTACAGCAGAAATAAGAGCAGCAGTTATACAATTAGTCTGATCTGTGGATGGAGAGCACATCTTTCCCCTCTTTGTCTCTCCCTCTCCTCCTCATCCGTCCTTTTTTCCCTCCCTCCCTCGCTCCGCTCCCTCTGAAACTAATTATCAGTGAAGTCGGGAGCAGAGGGAGGAGAACGGCGCCGAGAATGAAGAATGTGAGGAGGGAAGATACCAGGAGGAGGAGGGAGGAGAAAAACTGAGAAAAGGTTCAGACATGAGGAGAAACCGACCCGATCCTCATCATCCTGTTACTGAGGAGGCCAATCCTCAAACATGATATTTTTATTAAATTACACATTTAGAGCGACTTTCTGAGGAGACATGTTTTAAAACTCCATGTTCATGTCACCCGACGTAGAGTTGGAAATTTGAACTTTTTCTGGCTTTTTCATTGAATCTACATGAAAAACGTTTGGTTTGGTTTAACTGATGTTTAAACCTCAGATGATGATGTGACGTCTAAGACTAACATGAACTGATATATAAAAGATGTAAAACTGCAGACTGATTTAAATAAATGCAACAACAATCTATAAAAACATGCAGCTGGTTTCACTCAACTGTCCTGAATTTCTGCCAAAAACACGAAGCAGCAAAAATGATAAACACATGAAATCAGCTGCATTTATGACATTATTCTACTGGATAAAACCTAGAAAACTCTTAACGTTCATTTTGCATTAATAAATTAAATGAAAGTTGTTTTTTGGTTCTGAGTTCTTCTGACAAACAGGATGTAAAAAAAGATCAACAAAGTAAAAGAAAGTAAAAACTGTTTTTCACTGAACACCATTCAGACGTTTAAAGTGGATTTTTATTTTTCTCTGTTTCAGGAAACTCATTTTTAGGACGATGCTGCAGCAGGACGAAGCTTCTGCTGGAGCTGATGTTTCTGTCAGTAAACAGCTGATTGGTGCTGCTGTGTGATGCTGGCTGATCAATAACATTATGCAAAAGAAAGAAAAATATATACGGAGTAATGCAGGAGGGAGGAGAGCAGCAGGTGAGAGGAAATCAATGCATGAAGCGTTTTTCCTCTGAAGGTCAGGAGTTCGTTTGGTTTGGTCTTCTTACCTCTGATTATTTTCTTTTATTCAGATTTTTATTCCAACTTTTAATGAAGCAAATTGGATAAAAAAAAATGTTCAGAACAAACATGACGAACAACCTGAAAAAGAAAAGCTCGATAATATCTACCTGAACAAATCTTAGTAAAATCTGTTTTCCTCCTGAATCACAAAAACTCTCCATGTTCAACAGCAGAGAAGCAGACTGTGACCTCTGACCTTTACTTATTTTAATCTTTATTAAAATTACATTTCAATTATATTTCTGATCAAATGTGATTTTATTGTTGGAACAACTTCAACTAGAAATCTGAACACATTATGAAAAACTTTTGTCACACTTCTGCTAATCTGCTAATAGCACAGCTAATTTTAGCGCTTTAGCATTTAGCTAACTTTGAAAACATTTAGCATACTTAGCTTCCCCTAAATGAATAGATAAAGTTCAACATCTTTATGAAAGTTTTACTGTTAAGAAATAATTCAGGTAGATAGAGTTTAATAGTCATGCTTTTATTTTGAAGTGGGTGAAGAATGAAACGGTTGTTTGATGCAGGTATAAAAACATGTTATCTACTGTATATTTATCAGAAAAGAAAAGCTGTTTTTTTTTAAACTGTTGATATTTCTGGCTTTAAGTTTGTTTTTTTTCAGGCAAACTGAAGGTAAAAATGGTTTGTGGTTTGTGATGGATGCAGATCTTTGGTCTGTGACTTTAGTCTGGAAAACTACAGAATTAGAAAATTCAAACAAATGTATGTTTTAGCTGAATGGAAAATTATTTAACATTTCTCATGAATGTGATTTAAAAACAAATAAATAGGTCAGAATAAACAAAATAGGTTTGTAAATCTTCAATGCTGTTTGTTCCACTGAGAATAGAAAAAATATCTTTACTAGAAAACATGACTAAAGGTAATTACTGTGCAACTAAACTGCAGCTTTAACTCTCCTCATCTCCCAATTCTAAACAAATTAATAAATGTCCTTTTCATGTGATTTGTGTAGCGCCGAATCATAAGTTAATATTAATTTGAATAAAATAAACTTCTCTTGTTCTTGTGGAAAACATGGATAAAACTTCAGTAATTGGATCCAGTTTTAATGAAGCAGAGAAAACCTTAATGTTGCTGCTTCCTGTGGGAGTTTGGCTGTTTTTAATGAGCTCTTCATGAAATCTCAGCTGTAAATCTGAACCCACCAACAGAGAGAGGAAAAGATTTTTTAGGGATGATGGAGTGCTCCCTCTCTCTCCTTCCTCAGTGGGATGGATGGACTTTTCATCCTCCTCCATCTCTCTTATTGTTTTCACACTTCAGTGGGACGAGATGCTCCACTGAATGAGCCCAACCCCTGCGGACTCAGCACCGTTTCTCTGGACTTCTCATCCGATCAAAGCCGAGCTACTCGTGATCTCACACTGAGGAACCTGAATCCAGCCAACATGAATCACTTTCATTTCCATTTAAAAAGTAAAAAACCTGGAAAACAAACTCAGAACGGAGATGGAAACAAAACCGGTTCTGTTTGAATAAATAAAAACACCGTAAAGTTTTTTCTGTTATTTCTGATATTTTGAACAAACTGTGATCCACAAAAACAACCAAAACTGAATTTCAGTCACTTCTTATTCCTTTTTTTAACATTTTTACTTCAATAAATTAGATTTTTCAGTAAAATATTAATATTTTTTCCCAAATACTTAAAAATTTCAAATGAATTCAAATGAAAGTAGAGAAAGAATCTTAAAACCAATAAGAACTTGATTCTATTTTTCCTCATTTGTATATTTTTTCTAAGCGTTTGTTTGAAAATATTGAGAAAATCAATAAATAAATGAATAAATAAATCTTCTACGTCTCCAGGGAAAACCAGTCTGCTGCGTTTCCATGGCGTTGCCGGGGCAGATGGGACATGTAGTCCAGAGAACCTCTGAATTATCTTCATGACTGAAATCATTTAGAGCAACTGGAGGAAAACTGAACCTTTTTCTCTCAAACTGCCTTCATCTCTCAGTTTCATATTTAGAGTTTGATCATTAAAACTGGCAGAAAAACTAAATCACTCCAAATGATTTTGACTTTACAGAAAAATCCCATGAAATTCACATTTTCAGATTATCCAGATTCATCTGACATTCAGATTATTTATGTAAAGATAATTCATCACTTTCATATTTAATCACACACACACACACACACACACACACACACACCGCGACTGATTCCATTTACTAAACACACCGTTGAACATGTGATCATATATTTTATGTGAAAACATGAAAATATGTGGAGATTTTCACTGTCAAAAATGTAAATCTTCTAAAAATGAAAACTGTAAAGAAAATTGCTCCATGTTTTCCATCCAGTCATTAAAGATAAAGATCCACTGAGTTAGAAAACGTCAAACCTTTCTGTTATTAAGGGAGACTCGTGTTTGGATCTAAAAATCTGATTATTGTTCTTCTCTAATTGTTTTATTAAAATATGATATTTACTGCTGAATAGGGAAAAAAATCTAAATTTAATAATCAATTTTTCTATCAATTATTTTGACAATTAGATAAAATAAATCCCATTCTGCATATTTTCATTTAACTGCTTTAGCTTATTTTACAATATTAGAAATACGTAAAATAAACAAATAAACATCTGAATTTGTGTTTTAAAATAGGAATAAACATCTTAACAGATTTCCTTTGAATCAGGTGGAGATAAAATGCAACTAAAATATGTTTACAGACAAATAAGTTTTAATCCTAAAATATATTTTTGTAAAGTTTTATCTAAGTTATTGTTGTCAATATGCCATTTTTTCAGCAAATTGACTTTTTTTTTTGCCTGTTTTTGTGTTCAAAATTAAGCAATTACTAAATCATTTCAATAATTAGCCTTCCTTCCCTCCTTGCTCCTCTAAATTAATCCTAATTTCCTGAGTTTTTATCATTTAACCTCTTTTTCCTTCCCTCCCATCGCTCTCTCCCTCCTCCCTCCATCCGTCCGTCAGTTATTGTTTAAAAAGCGGAGCTGCAGTTTGATGGTTAAAACGCTGGCAAATCGATACCTTCACACATGACAGACCGCCGGCGGACGACAGGACGGAGGGCGAGCGAGGCGGAGGGGGATGGAGAGAGGAGGAGGGAGAAATAACAAGCTGACAGCGAAGAGGCCCTTATTTCCACCGGCTGAGACGGATGGATAGCAGAGGGACGAGTGTGTTTCTGTCTTCCGGCTTCGCTCCATTACTTCTTATCTTCACTGTTTGTTTCTTGCTCTGCCTCTTCTTCTTCTTCCCTTCTTCTCTGGTTTCACCCTTCAATCCGACATCGCTCCCTCCTCTTCATCACTGCTTTTATCCACTTGATTTGTCACTTAACATGTTAAAGTCTTTTTTTCTTGTCTCTCTAAAGTTGCAAGTTTAACTCTGATGATTAATTTCTTCACCTTAAATTCAACAATGTTTAATAGATTAATTCAAAATAATGATAAAACTCTAAAGATTTCAATTTCAAGGAAAAACAATTAGGAGAAATCAGAGAAAAGTTATTTTCTTACTTTACATCCTAAACTTTCTAAATAATAAAAATGTGTTGAAATTAAACAGAATAATTTCAGCCACCAGTTTCTGTCCAACTGATATTAAACTGATATTTTATAATTAATCAGTTCATTCATGATTAGAAAACATGTCAGAAGAAATTAATTCCTAAAACTTTCAGTTTGTTTTATTTTACTTTTTCATCTTTTATTGCAAAGTATAATTATGCAATAAAATATTAAGCTACTTATAAGTTATAGTTGTTTTAAAAAGCAACTGAAGATTTAAACATGTAATTCTCTTTCTTTGCAAATATTTGATTCATTTCCCCCATTTTAGCCGATAAAGTATAAATTCTTCTTATTTTTATCTGTAGAAATTGATATATTACAAAATAGATCATATAAACACTAAATTAAAGCCTGATCATAAAACTGTTCCAATGTTCCCTTACATTTTTTTTAAAATTTCTCTTAATGAAAATTATTAATTTAAATCTTCTTTTTGGAAAATTCCCAGTCAGACAATATTTGACTTTTCCTGCAGGTTTTGATAATAAAAAACCAAACAGAGATGAAAATATTGTGCATAGAAAAATCAAAGTGTGTCTAAAAGGTAAACAGAGCAGGAAGCAGAAAGACTGGCATGATGTCCGAGTGTGGGAACGGAGAGGAGGATGAAGAGAGGAAGAGAGAGAAAGGCGGAGGTGATGGAGGGAAGGAGGCTGAAAGCTGAAAAATAGAGAGAGAGTAAAGAGAGGGAGAGCTGATTAACCCTTTCTGCAGCCGCTTGACAAATGGACGAAATCAACAGGAGCTGCAGAGCATCTATCACGGCTGAAACACACACACCGGCGCTCACAGGGGGGCCCAGAAATAACTAGTTTCTGCTAATAAACCCAACTAGCATGCCAGGACGCATTACTCTGTCATAGGCCACACAAGCTCACATCCATCTTGTGCAGAGGAGGGAGCGGCGGCTGATCGAGCCTCACTGCAGCCGCCGTGACTGATGGGGACATTTGTTAAGGACGCGCTCCGCTCAATAGCAGTCATAGACCTCCGCCGTCACTTTAAAGCCTCATCCGTCTCCTCCTTTCCACCTTAATTTTTCAAAAAAAAAGAAGAGCTTTGTGAGGAAATATGACTTCCTGTTTTTATAGCTTCATCATTTGTTAGCGGGCCGGATGTTTCCCGCCTCAGAAGCGTCGATACGCTTCAGAGCGGATCTGTACGGAGCGAGGAGGCCGATCAGGTCAGGACCGGATCTGGGAACAAATCCATCCTGCTTGTTAGCTGGAGGAAACTCCAATGCTGCTCCCATCCCACGCGGACGCTCCAGGTCCCGTTTATAAATCTGAATCCATGTCGGGTCGCATTAAAACGCTGCAGCAGAGCTAGCTTCAATCCAGCATCACTCGAATTAAAGGAGACGGATCAGAGCCGGTATAACACCAGATCTTCATCGATCATCTTCTAAACAAGCTGCTGGGAAAGTTTCTCCTCCTCAAGAAATCAGAGAACTGAAACTTTTAGGAAACAGGAAACCCAATATTTACTCCTAACTAGTGAAAAATTCAATTGAACTTGAATTAAATGATCTTAGCTAGAGATGCTAAGATATGGAAATAATCCAATATCAATATCCCTGTTATGGCAGATTACTGATATTTCACCGTTTCACTATGGAGAAGAAAATAAATCAATCAAACAGAAACTTAAAAATAAACATTGATTCATTTAACAATTCAATATCGATGTCAAAAAATGATCAATATCGGTTGATACCGATGTTAAGTGCTGATATATTGTGCAACCCTAAAATAAAACACCTAAAAATCTGTTTAAAATTTGATCTGAAAATCATCCAATAAACTGAACCTTTTTATCTCTGACATCACAAGAGCCAGAAAAGTGAAAACATTGGAATTAAGAAAATAAATTTGCTTTTTATTAAAAAACTTTCTTGCATTAGGTTGAGGCGGTTTTATTTTTGCAATACTCCAATAGAAATATTGATCGAGTCAAATGATCAACAACCAGATGTTAGTGGAGGATGATGGCGGCGAATGTTTTTCATGACTTGACTTTAATTGCATTTACTTACTTTCTTATTAAACGACATCCTTGAATTCAAGATGCAGATTCTCCTTAACTGGAGAAAATAAATAAATCAGGTAAAAAGCTGTGCATTGTGTTCCCAGCTTTACATTTTTGGATTTTCATGCTCATATTTGCTTACAGAACTTCCCAGAAATCCAGATTTAAATCAGAAAAACAACTTATGAAAAATCCTTCTTCTGTTGTAAACCTGGATAAACATCCTGGACGTTTCTATGCTTTGAAAGTCAACTGGTTTCCAGCTTGTTTGGCTGCTTTTTCCTGGTCTGATGCTTGTAAACAAACCCAGTAAAGTCGAGTCGGGTCGCTGCGGGTCACAGGGTTTTCCTGCTGGTTTGTGTAACGAGAGCTCACACACATCCATCACAGCTAACGCTAGCAATCTGAGGCTAACACGCGCTCACAAAACACCAGGTCAATTGGCCTGACCCGGCTAATTACAGAGCAGCCACCTGACACACACACACACACCCCTATGCAACCCCCCCCCCCCACACACACACACACCCCTATGCAACCCCCCCCCACACACACACACGCACACACACGTTGAGCCAGGTGGTGTAGCACGGCGGTGTGGAGGGAGCGAATGCAGGTCCATTAAGCAGAGTGTTGGTCCAAATGAAGACCAATGACCAGGAAGCTTCAGACAGGAAACAAAACGAGGTGAAACTCCAAAATACAAGATGGCTGCCGGAAGGAAAAACACTCTGAGGAACAAGAGAGAGAATATTAGAGACAACGATGGAGGGAGGAACAAAACTCCAACTGAACATGTCAGGAGGCCTGATGGCATCAGCCACCAACATGTTTTAGTAACTAATAATTCAATCACCTTCTAGCGCCCTCTGCTGGTCTTTATTTAAACTACTTTAACTTTTTAGCCTTTATTAAGTCTTTGACTTTCCAAAAACATTCAAATAAAATAACATCTCTTATCTAACACTTTTAAACCTCAAAGTTTAGCAACGTTTCCAACCCTGACTCACCTGTTGACCAACCGACGGCTGTGTGCGTGTGTGTGTGTGTGTGTGTGGGGGTGTGTGTGTGTGTGTGTTAGCGCAGCCACCAGGTCACTCTGAGTAATTAGTCTTTGAGCTTAGCAGAGAGCCAATTCACAGTTTCTACACCGGCCGACACTCTTGAGACTCTCTCACACACCCCAACACACACACCAACACACACCAACACACACCCCAACACACACCCACGCACTCAGAGAGAGACGCAGCAGTAGCAGGTTAGATTAATGTGTGTTGTGTTTGCCGTCCCGGAGGAAAGCAGCTCACTTAATAAAGAAAAATAATTCGTCTCTCCACAACCCCACACACACACACACACACACACACACACCTACACACACACACTGTAAACATGCTGGTTTGGTATTAGTGAAACTCTCTTGCTAATATTTTGGATCAAGCTGCTGATCCAAAATAAAAATATTTTATTAATAACTCCTTTATCTCCTTTTTCCTTTTAGTCAAAGGGAAGCAAATGCTAATAAAGAACAAACCTCAATTCAACATATATTTGCTCTTGAAGGACTAAATCCCTCAAGCACCAATTTATTGTTGATAATTAGTTTACATGTTCTGTAACATTCTTAGATATTGTACTTATAAATATCTTCTCATCTAGTGTCTGTTTTATTTTATTCCTGTTTGGTTTTTGTTTGAAATAAAATTATCAGGAAAAAAGAGCCAATATGAAGAGAGGAAACGGAAATGTTGTGTAAACATCTTTGATCCCCTTCAAAATAAGAGCATGAATCTAAACATCTAAGTACTTTAGGAATCCTTAAAGAGACAGTATCATTTAAAAGCAACTTTTTAAAACTTTCCATCCAGTTATAATGTTTTTCCTGGAGTGTTGATTTGATTATTTCGTGCATGTTTGAGAAATCTTTTAATCTCCACGGCAACCGTTCAGCTGCAAAACACCTGGGTGGACCTAGCCCCGCCTTTAAGGCGCAGCTCCTCCTCAGAGCTGCAGTTTCCAACTTCCTGCCTCACAGAGTGGCCCTCAACCACGACTCCCCCTCTCAGCTCCTTCAGACTAGCCAGCAGCATTTAGCAAACAGCTGCTGAGCTCATTATAGGAGCTGCTGCTCAGAGCAACGCTGCTAAAAAACGTCACAGGGTTAATAGAGGAGCCATGTTGGGACAACTTCCTGAAGGCGGAGCTTCAGAAAGAGCAGAAGATTTTAAAGAGACAGACGCCCAATTTTAAGGTGTTAAATTAGGAAGTCATATTTCTTTCACATCATATTTGATTTAACATTTTATAGCAAGAGTTTAAGTGTGAAGAGAAATACACATTACACACTTTTTCTTTGCGTTTCACTTTTTCCTTCTCAATGATTAGAGGAACTTTACAAGCTGCTTTTCTTCTTTATCCCTTTTAGTTATTTAGTTCATCCAAAGTAAAAAGCTTTCCTTTTTACTCACCTTCCTTATTTATATATGATTTCCTCTGTCTTCCATTTTTATTGAGTTAATTTTATTTTTTTCTCTCCTAAACAGAATAAACTTCTGTTTATTCCCACATGATTATATTTCTCTTTACTATAAGATTTTTGAAATGTAATCAAAACCTTTTCATGGCTGAACTGAAAGCGAAACACTCAGTTGATCTCAAAACCAAGTAAAACAAACTATAAAAACAAACAAAAGGTTAGAAAAAGAAAAGACTTTTTCATTTCAGAGTAACAGGAAGGACTTTGAGCTCAACATGGAGGCAAACTGAGGCGGAGAGGTGGAATGAACAAACGCAGAGGGGAGTAAAGAACGGAAAAAAGAAGACGAGAATGAACACGAACAGATAAAGTGGAGGGAATAAAACACACACACACACACGCGCACACACACGTCGGGCCCAAACCGAGGGAAACAGTGATGGATTTCAGTTATTAGCCAATCAGAAAGATGGATGGCGCCGCGCTCCGTCCAATCAACGTCATCATCTAGATCCAGTTAGCAGATAGCGCCTCGCTGCTAATCAACTTATTAAAGTTCCTGATAATATCGCAGCAGAATAATCTCCCTCTCACATAAACACACACACACAGCGCGGCGGCGGAGTGGCGAGTCGATAAAATCACTTGAGGCGAGGCCGAGCTCGGAGGAAAGTAATGACGCTAGAGGTCATTAATATTATTTAACACCTAAAGGCACAAACGCTAATGAAGAAGAAAAACTGGACCCCCGCCTGCTTCCTGCCGCCTCCTCCTCCACTTAGAGGAAGAAACGCTGCACACATTTCAGATTCATCACCGTTTAAACGTTTCTACACAGCTGGCTTTTTATTCAGCAGGTAGATAAAACAAAACGTCACAGAAATCACAAAACACGATTTACAGCAGTGAAATGCACAACAACATTCAACAGTCACAATGAAAACAAGACAAAACACACACATACACCCCCACACACACTTCCAATAAACCATAAATGCAAACTTTCAGTCAAAACTTCCAGGTTTTCCAGGCACTGACTGCCATTTTATCCAAAGTCATCCAACATGGCTCCTCTATCAACCCTTTAAAAACGTTTTTACCAGAGTTTCACTGAGCAGCAGCTCCTATAATGAGCTCAGCAGGTGTTTGCTAATTACTTAAGGCTAGTCTGAAGGAGCAAAGTGGGGGAGGAGCTGCGTCTTTAGGGTGGAGGTAGGTCGACCCAGGCGTTTCACACAGCTGAATGGTTGTCATGGAGACTAAAGGATTTCTCAAACATGCATGAAAGAATCAAGGTGGTTCCAGGTTCGTTTTTGATGAATAACATGATGAAAAACTCAAAAAAGTTTCTGTTAATTTGTGAAGAAGATGAAAGTCTGAGTGTCCTGAAGATCAGGAAAGAAAAAACGAGCTGCTCAGCTTTAGCGTGATTGGATTGAGCTCTGATTGATGCAGAAACCCAGCAGGAATCGAACCCGACACTCCGCAGAGCCTGGATCACCTGCAGCAGTCTGAAGACGGAGAGGCGATGAAGGATCCCTCCTCATCGTTAACGAGGTTTAATCTGAACAAACGAGCAGCTGCTCAGCAGCAAACGGGAAAAGGAAGAAAACTGCTTTTCTGCTCATTATATAAACTCCTAGCGGAGCATCAATCCCAGTTAGAGACGTTTCCTCTGCTGGACATCAGGGCTGCAGGATGGACAGGATTTTTATTCAGCTCAGGGTTTTTTACAGGAACTTTGACTCCAAACTCTTTACATTTACAGAGTTACGTTTGAACACCTTAAAGATCTCTACAAGCTGCAGCTAACGGCTAATTTACACGTCGTTTATGCACTGAAGATGTGATGAAACCATAAAAGTGGCAGGAACATCATTTTTTTGTCTCAACTCTGGGTTTTGTGGTTTGTCTGGTTTTTTCTATGCTTGTTTCCTCTGAAGTTGATGATCCCAAACGTTTCCATTTCATGCTGCTACACTAAACTAAGGAGCAAAGCAGTTTGATGAATTTGACTGGCAGTCAATGAGTTAAAAACTAATTAGATAAAAAGAAAAAAGATTTCAAAAGTATTGCATTTAATTTTTGCTATTTTTTCTCATCAACTTTCTTAGCGACTTCACAGTTTGAACACAACTGCTGTAATTATTTACCATGCAGTCTCTTACCTTCTTATCTTCTTGTTAACTTAGAAACCTTAAAGTTTCTTTATTATACTTGTCTATTATACTGTATATTGTAACATTTCTCTTTACATTCACTGTATAGTCTCATAAATAAACCAACCTGGAATAAAAAGATCAGCAAGTTAAATAACATCTAAAAACACTGAAAAAACTGTTTGTTTTTTGTACTTTGAAACGATAAACTGCAGCATAGAGTCATTTCTGGTTGTCACGATACTGAAATGTAAAACTCCACACCGATGCTAGTGAACACATTCAATCTAAAAACGAGAACAAATTACAATTAATTACAATATGACAGTATTTTAATTTAACTGGAGCAAACGCAATAAATAGAGGCGAATTCAGCCCTGATTTAGAGAAACTATTCATTTAAAACTTCCCAGTTTGATAAAACAGCAGACAAGATAACACTTAGCATAGGAGCTAATTACATTTATTTTATTTCATTGTAACTGCTTATCTTCAATAAACTCCATTTGATGGAATTATTTTTAATCCAATGTTTAAACTGTGTACAACACATATTGGTGCAGCTCATCACACAGCGATGAGGAATACAAGTGGTTTGGCTGTCAGCAGGTCGCCCCCAGCAGGATGACGCTCTGAGCAGTGAGCCATTTTACCCACATCTAAAAAAACACCACAGATGAAAGGAGATGATGCAGCAAAACAGGATTCATGAAAACTGAGTCTGATTCAGTGACGCTTCAGAGGCAGCCATTTTGGATTTTAAAGTCAGAGATTTAAAATTCTGAATCATTTTCCAAACTCTGACTTCCTGGTATAGTTCAGGCTTTCGCTACTGTTTAACTACCGAGTAACCATGACAACATGTGGACACAGACATTTTGTGTCTCAGCAAGCAGCCCGTCCTGAGAGACGGCTGCTGTTTGATCGGGTCAGCGAGGAGGATTAGAAAGGTTAGGAATGACGGAGGTGTCGCCGCCCAGCAGGCTGACACTGACAGACGTCACCCTGGGAAAATGACTGTCACACACAGAAACGTGTGTGTGTGTGATGTAGGGGGGTCAGGGTCCCGGTGTGACCCCGGATCGATAACGGGGCTGACAGATGGCAAACCTGAGCCTGACTCCACCAGAGAATTTCTGCCACGTCCCGTTTCTGACTGACAGCGAACGCACCGTGAAGCTCCGCCCCGTACCTGCCTGAAGGCGGTCAGAGGACTGTCAGGTCATTTGGCTGCAGTTTCATTTTATTTATTAGTTTATTTAACAGAAAAATCCACACAAACTTGGAACAGAAGAAATCTGTAACTGAGTTTATAGCTGCAGCTACTTCACATCTCCAGCCTCTGGTTGGGCGTTTCTCTGCATTAAAATACAATTTATAAATCTAAATACAGTAAAAATACACATATATGTCTGCATATTAATGTAGTCAACTTTGCAAACCATAAAGTCACTAAACAAAAACTATGTAGAAATAGAAAATAGACAATTTATAAATCAAGATTAAATAAAAACACCAAACCTTGGTGCCTCCAAATGTATAAATATTCTCACACATTCAGCAAACGAACTAAAAACTGTTTTGTCTGTGTGATTTTTTTTCTTTACCTACTAATTATGTTGCTAAGCATTCATCAGCCATCCATCCAGTTTGAATGAAATAGTTTAGTTTCGTGATATTTTCAGTCTGGAGATGAGGAGCTGAACGCCGGACGCAGCGTGGATCGGCTTCAGGATCATTAACAGCTTCGTCTCTGTGAGGAACAAAACAGCAGCGGCTCCATCCTGGTGGAGGATTAACATTCGCTCTGCAGGAATTTATTTATTTTACTTTATTCTCTAACAGCTGCTCTGTCTGTTAATGTCCTAAATGTTTTGTTGTGTTTTCTGACAGTAGTGAACTGATTTATGTCATCAGGTTCAGGTGAATAGTTGTATATAATTCATCATAAAGCCTTTCGCTCTACATTTAAAGGGTACTTTTCTAAAATTTAGCTAACTTTTAACTTGGTGTTTTCATTAGTCTCACAGAGAGAAACTTTACTGGATGTTACATGTTACTTACTTGAACTGGCAGGAATATTTTAGGGTCTGTGTTGTGACCAGTGACCTGATTTTAAAGGTTAGTTGAAATATCTTGAATTACTGAAACCTTGTAGGACCAATTTGGACCTGGTTAGGAGTCTAAAGGCCAGAGCTTTTCCAACAATCACTGGGCTGTAGGTGTATTATACCGTACTGTCACCAGCCAAACACACACACACACACCAGGCCACTTTACAGGACCAGTAATCCCAACACGCCTGGGATTACTGGTGGGATGGAGAACCCAGAGAAAAGGTGAAAACTCAAAACGCCCTGCAGCACAAATCACAGATGTGGTTATTTAAGTGTGAAGATTTGTTGCAGAAGTCAGAATATTCCTCAATAATCATTTGTAAAATTGTCTCTGGATAAAAAAACTGAACCCAGCTGGTACCTGAGTGCACAGGTGTGACTGTTAAGACCGATCGCCTGCTGATGCTCAGTCCTCGTTCACTACGGGTCACATGATGCATCCCAGCAGATAAAATCACCTTCTGATTATAACAATAAAAAATAAAACAATCAAAGAAGCAAAGTCAAAGTAAAATGAAGAAAAACAAGTTGCAACACTGAGCTGCTGTCTAGAGATGAAATTTTTGCTTTGTGGAGAATCTGGAGCTGGAAGTCTCCCAGCGGCTCCAGACCAGCCTAATGATGATCCCCGACACACTCCACTGAGAGGTCAGAGGTCAGGGGTCAACATCAGAGGCAGGGAAAGAAGAATGTGGGAGGATTCCTCCTCCCTATCCAGGAGGCTGCAGGATTTTTTTGTTCTTCAAAACGGTAAAAACAAAAAAGCCTTCCTGGACTTCAGAAGAAGCCTGATCTGCTGAAAATCCGACCTGAGCAGACGAATCGCTCAGTGTGAGGATTTAGGAGGAGCGATGATGCAGATGTTCATCTGAAGAGCCACAGACTGACCTCTCCTCCTCCTTTGATGAACACAGAAAAACAGATTCAGACAGAGACGGTTTTACCGATCCTGACAGCCGTCCAGACGTCCGTCTGCTTCATTACCATGGCCACGCAGCCTGAGGGCGGCGACAGCCTCGTTTCAGCTTGACCCATTAGCTGAAAGTCGCCAGAGTGATTACAGTTAATCCTGAGATTAATGACTGTAAAACAGGAATGTAAAAGACTAAAGGCTCCAACATACCGGGGTCTACTACTGAGAGGTCCGCTGAGATTTCATGGTTCAACGAACCAATTTCTGACATTTTTCATGACAAATTCCTTCATTTCCCATAAATGACGTCAACGGAGAAGGAAGAGAAAATAACTTGCCTTTTAGCTTAAAGAAAAAAGGATAAAGAAGGTGAAGGAAAATGCTTCCATTCCTTTTTTGGTAAGTTTCTATAGTTTATAATATCTTCTACTAGATGTTGTTCAAAATTTGACTGCATTTCGTCCACAAGGTGGCGCCGACTCAACCGGTGTCGTATACAAAACATTTCGATGTCAGCAGGTCAAAAAAACTCTGAAATGTAACGTCACAAATCAGCAGGCATTGCCTGTTACCTAGCAACCCCAGCAAAGCCCAACCCGTTACCTAGCAACCCCAGCAAAGCCCAACCCGTTACCTAGCAACCCAAACTGTGCTCCAGTTTGTTTAGACATCTACTTTTACCGCACAATGGCTGCTGGAAGACACAAGCGATTGGTGGTTGTCTTGCCTTCCACAAACCACTTGCTGCATTCTTGTTGGTTGTGCAGGAGGCTCCACTTCTGCTTTTCAAAGATGTACGGCTGTATAATTTTAGAATCAATCAAAATAGGCAGAACTCAACAGACTAAAATTTTATTATCTAAGACTGATTTTGTGCAAAAAATAAGCTTGAAATCTAAACAGTTTGAAAGGAAAAACTGCTTTGGAAGCTGAAATACCAAGAGGAGCAAATGGACTCGACAAGCAGCCGATCTGGAAGAACCATCTGTTTCTGTTGGTTCATGTTAGCTTCTAGCACAAACACGGTTTCAATGTGTGTATGAATGCATGATATATATATTTGGTGTTTCCACTACTTAAAATAGGAAGTTAAAAGTGAAAACTGTGGTTCACTGCATAACCTTAGATAAGAAGTTCCATCCATTCACCAAATGTAATATTCTAATCTTAAGTTTCATGTTTTCATTGACTGTAATCATAAATATCATCACTACTAACATTCTAATTGATAAATTGTCTTACTTTGTGAACTGAGCTACTGAAATAAACTTTAATAATATCTTAACGTATTGAATATGACTGTATATTTGAGATGAACCAGCTTGTCACATTTCAGTAAAACCTGCAGAAATCCCATCTGTTTGTGTAAAAAGCCGTCATGTCTTCTGGTTGTAGTTTTGATTCTACAGGAGTTTGAAGAAACTGGGAAATGGAGCAGAAATTTCGACGCTACAATTAGTTTTTAGCTTCAGACAGGCCACACTTTTTTATCTAGGTCTCTCTCTGTCAGCCACGTCGGCTGCTTCCTGCACATCTGTGGCCTCAAAGCTACAAATGATGTGATTATGATATATCATGTAACAGAGAAAGTCTCTTTGTTTCTGCAGATAAAAAAAAAAGGTAAAATCAATACCAGGGAGGTGTGAAGCCTTAAGGGGCCACGGCGTCTTGCCTGGACTGACCAGGTAGGGGTTAGGCCCAGCCGGAGGTTCGGCCCGCTCAGAAATGCTGATTCCACATTTAGGCTGACAGTGATGCATGCTCCAGCCTCTGCTTCCGGTTATCCTGGTACCTGAGGGCTCGGCCGAGGAAGATCAGCTGCAGAGCAGGACGGGGTTACGGATGGACGGGGGGGCAGAGAGACTTATTTATAGAGCCAACAAAGACTGGAGGGAAGAGAGGCCAGGAAACACAGAGAGGATGTTTTATGGGAATAGTTGATGAGGAGATTGAAGAAAAAATAAGAGTTCAACAGTTTAATGTGTTTGTTAGTAAACCTTTAAGTGTAAAAGCATTAACTCAACTTATCCAAACATTTTTACTTTAAGTTTTTGCTTTTTCTCTGCTCTGAGTCAAACTAACCAAACCCTTTGAGCAACATGTTCCCCTCCTCACCAGTGGGGGCGCTGCACTACGAAACACTAAAGGAAACGACACATGAACCTCTGAAGGAGACATGGGCTCTTTGCATGTAAGCTTCTGCATTCGGGGAAAAGCAGCTCAATTGTTTCCGACATTAGTCGTTATCGTGAGTTAAAATATTCACGAAAGTAAAATGTTCGTTTTTGTGGTGCATCTGTATCTTATTTTGAAGGGATATATAAACGTTACCATAGCGACCAGAGTCAGAGCGCATTAGGGCAGTGGAGAGACGAGAGGAGTGGAGGCTGAGTTTTAGGTCTGGTTCACACGATTTAAGGATGTCGGACGATTTTCCAAACTTCTGTGACCACAGAGCCGATAAAAGTCCAACAGGTTCGGTCAGTTCGTGTGTCCAGGAGCAACACAGAACCGATTCCACTCACAAACATCCTGATTCCTGAAGAAAATCCAGTAAAACCCCAACATACCTTAGTGAATTTAGAATAATTAAACACAATGAGGATGTAGAAGCAGCAGTGATAGTTTATGGACTCATTTTAACGATAAAAGACGTAGCAAATAGAAAAGGCCTTTGATAAAAGACAGAGTTAAAAATGTAGTCAACATTTTTAACTGAATAAACATAACCACATATAATAAACACATGACCTTTACATATAGTCAGGGACGCAACTACATATTTTAGAGGTGGATGCGAACGTGTCACCGACCCCCGACATAAACTTGTACAAGTTGCTAAAGAGCCACTTCTGTTATCCTGTGTCTAGAACCGCCTCTGGGCTGCAGGTCTGAGGCTTTTTGTTAGCATGTTTTCTATCATTCTTATAGCTTGATAGGATCCTGATCCAAACTGGCAACCCATATTAATAAAATGGTGAAATAATATTGACCACAAAACTCTGTATTTATAAAAGATATCAATGTTTTCCCTACACAATCCTAACAAACGTTTTTAATTTTCCCTTCACAATATTTATTTATTTAATATTAATCTATTTGTATGATTTGTTCTTTAAATTGTCATTTATATTATTTTTCAGTCTCAGAAAATGATTGAGGGATGAAGAGACTGATGTCTGGTTCTTTAGGTTCTGCGGTTCCTCTCCTGACCCATTCTGTCTGATATCACAGATATCACTAAGATTTCACTGAACATCACTGACACATTATTTTAACCCTCTCTAGACAGAGGTTGCAGATTTGCAACAGCTAAATGCTGTTGAAATGCTGTTTAAATGTCTCTCTCAAAAAAAGTCTGAATTGTATATAACTACCCCATATGATCATTTTCTCCAAATATCAGATTTTTCCTGCAACTACAACTTAATTTGAGCCTGAGAGGGTTAATGCCTCTATTAAACGTCACTATAATTGTTTAGCCTGTAATGTGCTTCTTCCCACTACCGTCTGTATTTCTGCCAGAGGTTTTAAGGACAGTTTAGTATCGGTGGACATTTTAAAAAGACGCGGGTTGATAGCAGCTCACTGCGGCTGCGCAGTGTCCGTCTCTAGGCAACCGTGACA
>CAEFZY010062813.1:0-25979 GCA_903066815.1 Brachyrhaphis roseni | reverse complement strand
ATGAACCGGATCTAAAAATGAACCGGATCTGAACATGAACCGGATCTAAACATGAACCGGATCTAAACATGAACCGGATCTAAACATGAACCGGATCTAAAAATGAACCGGATCTGAACATGAACCGGATCTAAACATGAACCGGATCTAAACATGAACCGGATCTAAACATGAACCGGATCTAAACATGAACCGGATCTAAAAATGAACCGGATCTAAAAATGAACCGGATCTAAACATGAACCGGATTTGAACATGAACCGGATCTAAACATGAACCGGATCTAAACATGAACCGGATCTAAACATGAATCGTGACCGACTCTAAGTCTTGTTACTGAGTGAATCACCTGATGACCTCCAACCCTCCACAGAGCCACATCAGCAGCAGAGTTAAAGCTGGAAATGATCAGATTTACCTGCTGGACTCACCTGTGTGCGTCCGCCAGCCTGAGCCTGCAGATTACTGCTCTGACTTCCTCCCTCTGTGAGCTGCGCTGCGATCGCAGCGACGCCCTCCTCGTTGCTGCCGGGGGGAGGAGGAAGAGAAAAACGGAAACCTGTCTGCACTGCTGCTCATTTGCAAAGCAAAAAAACAAAATTTTCCTGGTCAGCTGTTTTCCAGAGGAAACCTGTTTACAGGCTGCAGGAGGAAGAAGCTCATAATGACGCCTGTGTTGCTCTGCTGAAGGAAACGCAGAGCAGCTGGAGGCGTCTGGTTCTCTGGGCTTCCTTCAGCTTGAGCCACCAGAGCAGAGCAGACAAAACTTCAGGTGGAGTCCCACAGGGTTTCGTACTCGTCCCCCTTTGTTTTCACTTCCTGCTGCTGTTTGGATTCTAACTTGGTACCAGGTATTCATCACTATCCATCTCATCTACTGGTCTGCTGGCTGACAGCAGCTGTGCTTCCATCAAATTGTTATGTGAAATTTTAGCAAACTCAAAAAAGAAAGAAAATTGGAATGAAGCGTATTTCCATCTACTGACCCTAGTGTGAAGCCAATCAGCCAGGCGAAGCAGACTTTGTCAGACGTTGACGCTACGCATAATAAACAGGAAGTATCGCTGATTAGCATGGAGCTCACATGGCAGAAAAACTCCCCTCTGAGCTGAACGTCGGCATGTTGAACAGTCTCAGAGTTTGGTGCCTCTGGTAAGGCACACATCTATACCGTCTTTCCATCTTTTTTAATTTTTTTTTCCAGAACTACCTCAAGCCAACTTTAAACCTTTTTTATGAAACTAGGAAGCTGTTTTTAATTTTTCCGTCTCTACTGCGACACCATTTATCAAACTGCATAAAAATGTTGATGGAAACGAACAGAAGAATGAATGTAACCCATTTAGTGGCCATTACAGAAGTCAGTGAACTCAACTTAAATCAAAAACAGTCTTCCTCTTCAAGGGGAGTTTTTCCTCTCCACTGTCGCTTCTTGATGCATTGATTCTCTGAAGAATCCTCTGGACCTCCTGGATGAAAGCCTGGAGTCGCCATAACTTCTGGGTGTTCTGGTTCAATCTGAGGCCAGATGTGAACCGGACCTGATCCTGAAGACATCTTTGAGCCGGTTGATTCAGACTCTGGTTCTGTGTTGCTTCAGGTCACATTTTGACCCATTTTACTTTACGTTTGCAGTCAGAAAGTTGATAAAATGAACAATCTGATGTTTTAATACACCAGGATATTCTACCACCGTTTTCCCTCTACCTGAACCCAAACTGCTGATCGGACTGTGGGAACCCTGCGGTTCCTGGTCGGTTGTGTCAGAACAGAATCTTATGAAACAGTAAATGTGTTTGACTGAAAAGATTTTTATCCCCAAACTTCAGTTCTCATCAAAATAGATCCTGTGTTTTTGTTGCAGTTATTGGGAGCAAAACTGACTTCCTGTCAAAGACATGAAGTGATTCTATCGGATTGATTATTTAAGCAGAAATAAGTGGAATCTGTTGGATTCTCAGCTGATATTCAAAGATTTTAAAAAAGGAGAAAAAACGTGTCCGTGCTGCCCTCTGGTGGTTAGGAACATTACTGCACCACTGCGTGGCAAAATGAGAAAAAGAATAAAGATAAAAACAAGACAGTGACAAATATAATAATTATAATAGGGCTGGCTAACAGTTAGAATGTCTGTTTATTTTATTATTGTTTGTTTAGAAGTTGATTTATAAGATTTTATCACACAGAACCAGTAAAATCCATATGAACAACAAAATCCCAGCAATCAAGCTGTTTGTTTCATACAGACTAATGAAGATGTCTGTTTATGGGAGTTAGGATTAAAAACTTCTGAACAGAAACATTTCTGATGCAGGTTTATGTTGCTACACACTTCAAACACAAGATGGACTCCTCCTCCTCCTCCTCCTCCTCCTCCTCCTCCTCCTCCTCCTCCTCCTCCTCCTCCTCCTCCTCCTCCTCCTCCTCTGTTCCTCAGAGAATCTTCTGATCTGGATCTTCTGCATGTCATAAAGTTTTCAGTTCCTCCAAGAGCCGTTTGATTGTCTGATCATCCTAAAAGCTGAAATGTAGATTAACTGAATCTAGATTGCAGTTTATAAAAATCTTTGCTTAGCATGAAAGTGAAGCTTCATTCACTGTCCGATTCTTAAAATGTACAATTTTCACTCAAACTAGCTCAAAAATGATTGACCCACCAGTCTTTGCTCTCGTTCTTCTTCTGTGGGTCGTTGTCTTTAGAAGAGGCCAAAGTGGAATATTTGCCTATATCTTCTTTATAGCCAACATCTGTGTTATGACATCAAGTCTTCATTGCACCAATGAAGCTTCTTTGTCATCTCATCTCTATATCTTTGTCTCCAAATCGTCTCTTGGTGAAAATCGGAACATTTTCAGCTTCCTTTGTGCTTCAAACCGTCCATCATGGCAGGTCTCAGTGCCTTCTTGATGACCTTCCCTTTACTCCCTAGCTCTCCTTCCATCACTGATCTCCCCGACTCTTGCTTCCCTCCTCCCACCCCACCATGTTTGTTCTTAATCTCATTGACCTTTAGCTCCTCTGTGAACCCATCTGCCAGTCCCACAGCACACCTCGCCTCTGTCTTACTGCCCTTGTATATGTCCAGTAACACCCACATTCTGCCATCATTGACCTGTTCATACAGATTTGACACCTAATTGTCTCCATTCTCTAGATCAGCAATAACACATGGCAACAATGTGACATGTTCTGTTCCTTTCTGTTAACAAACTTAAAGCCAAAAATGAACAAAGACAAAAAGAAGGCTCTGAAATTAGACTGCTTTTTATTACCAGCATATTATTGGACATACAGGACTCATATAGTCATGGCAAAGGCAACAAAAACTCATTGTGTCAAACCTTTATGGTGACTGATATCTTCTCAGTCACCATTTATACAAAGTCTCTCTGTGTCCTGATTTGGTTGGTATTTTCATGTCTCATATCATATCTTTCTTTGTGCAACAAGAGATTCTTCTAAGGACACAGAGAGCACCAACTTTCCCCTAAATACTAGAGGCTCCTACCATCCATAATGTTTTTTGGACCACAGCTTTGGTCTCACAAACGTTCTCGGTTTGAGGATTCCTCACCAGTTTCTTTCTCCATTGGTGCAGAAAATGTTGAGCCTCCTGTTGGCCAAGATGTTGCCCAGACTCTTTGTGGGCATCAAGGATCTGTTGTGCTCTGATTGCCTCCTCTTTCAGGATCTACTCTGTCCTTGTCTTCTCTTTCTCCTCTTGCTTTGCATCCATTCCTCCATCCCCCCCTCTACATGTTGCTCAGACTCTGATTGGTTGACAGAGGCTTCCTCCTCTTTTTACTGGACAGTTTTCTTATAAGTGACTTTCTGAAGTTTCGACACATTAGGAAGTAGATCAGGGGGTCTAGGCAGACATTCGTCGCTGACAGGAATAGAGTCCCCTCTTTGATCTGGTGAAGCAGGATACTGTTACCTTGGCTGAAGCTTGATGATGACATCTGGCTCATGGTGTAAGGCACGCGGCAGATGTGGTACGGCACAAAGCAGACAAAGAACACAGCCAGAATGCTGAAGATGTTGCGGTTGGAGCTCCGGTAGATTCCCCTGCTGTCGCGCCGCATGCAGCGATACGTCTTGTAGACCTGGTGAGCTATGAAGGTGTAGGAGAAGCCTACAATAAGTAGTGTTATCCAGAATAGAGACATGTTAATAAGGACGGATACTCTGTGCCACTGGGCACCAAGTGGCGTTTTCAGCTGCATGCATTTTGTGAAGTTATGGTCTTTGGCTGGCCAGGTTGCCAGCATGGCGTTGGGTGCAGAGTATAGGAAGAGGAGACCCCAGGTGAGGACCGCCAGAACCCGGGCAAAGGTGGTATTCTGCATAAGACTTAGATCAGACAGTCCACTACATTTCATCTTGAAGGAGGAGGTGTTTGTGGAGGAAGATGCATGTTGGGAAATCTTGACATAGCGCTCAAGGCTGATGTAGCCAATGAAGAGCATTCCTACATACATGGACATGTAGAAGAGCACAGCATTGAATCTGCAGTTGAAAATCCAAAGGTGGCAGCGGTTGAAGCCCATTTTCACCGCCACCCTGACGGGGAAGGAGAGCAGCATGAGAAGGTCAGCCACCACCATGTTCTTCAGGTAGACCACCAGAGCAGAATCTGCTGGGACTCTGAAGAAGATCCAGGCGGCCATGCCGTTTAGCACCACACCCACAGCGAAGAGGACGATGTAGAATGACGGGAGGACCTGGTTGGTGAAGACAGTGCTACTGCCGGTTTTGTTGGTGGAGAGCTTGGAGCAGTTAAAGAGGTCCATACCTGGAAAAAATCAATAACACATGATACAAACATGTTTAATAAAACTTCAAAACTATTTTTATTCAAGACTGAAATCCTCTTACAGAATTGGTACGCTTAGATTAACTGAGTTACATTTTTAAATGATTGCCGGATCGTAATGTTACGTTCCCAGGATCTGCTGAGCCTAAAACCTCAGCAATAATAGCAGTAAAGGTTAGGAATTTGTTCTATTAACTCAAGCTTTCTGCTTCAGGTTTTTTGCGCATTCATCTGACTCTGATTTATTCATAATTCTGCAGAAGGAGGCTTTGAATTATAGATTCCCCAAACGAGACATTGTCTCTGATTGAGGGAGGAGAGACGCAGCCAATGCTCAGCTCCAGTCCAGAGCTAAGAAGAGAAGCACAGCGTCATTCTGACCTAGCGAACCAACGCTGCTGCCATCACAACTCCATCCCCGTTCCAGAGCAGAGGATGCCTCACAAGGCGATGTGTGCTAGCTGCACTCACCCTGAAAGTTACTAGCTAAACAGTTAACTGCTCCCTAGTTCTCCACACTGGCATAGCGATGGGCAGTAAAGCTAAGATTTCCTCGTTGGAATTTCCCTGATTCACAAGCATGACTCAAGTAAGAGGCTATGTGTCCAGGCAGAGGTAAATTAGTTTGGATGAACAATTTCTGTGTCGTTTTAGTGTCCATTTCACTGTGTTTTTATGACTTTCTATATGACTTTAATCCTTCAAGCTACTTGGGTACAACCAGGCCATGGAGCCTGTGGTATACAAGGTGTTTTATGAGTTATTGACTAATAAGAATCATTTTCTTTCCTGTTCTTGCTATTAAGCTACATAAAACAGTCCTTAAAATATGCTAAGGTGGCCCATTTTCTTACAAACTAAACGCTATAAGCTAAAGGTAAAGCTAGATGCTAAAGACAGCTCCGTGCTCCAACATTTCAAAACCTCTTTTCTCAGCTTGTCGGTTAACCTGTAGCAAACCACAGGCGATCATAAACAACTTTATTATTAGGGTATTTTGGACTTAAAATAGATTGTATAAAACAACAAAATACGGTAGCTTCTTTTTGTTAATAAACTCGTCTACATTGAAGATAAGTTATCTGTATAATGTCCTGTTGTTGAAAAAACACCAGTGCCTTCATCCATTATTTTAACATCCAAGCCTTAGCAGAGAGGTGTTTATAAAGCAGACTGAATATTTATCTGTTGTTTTCCTGATCATCAGGTGTTTCCCTGACTTGGTGTCATGATGTTTTCTGCTGTCATTAGTTGTTCTCTTCATCACCGCCACCTGGGCTAATTAATGCAGCTGTTTTGTTTTCCTGATTGTTTTCCCAGTATATTTCAGTTCACTGGTGTCTCAGTGTTTTGTGGGATCCTCTGCGTTGCTCGCTGCGTTCTGTCTAGTTTATGATCTCTTGTTATCTAGAAAGGTACCAGTTTAGAAAATAAAGCTTCTCATTTCTGCTGAACGGAGCTTGGCTGGACTTACCTTCATTCACATGATGATGAAACATGACACTAGTTTAGTTAATAATTTACTCATAGCCAGAGCAGACATATTGTTACACATCAACCCAGTCTCAGATACTACAGCCTCAGTTTTACAGACTTTCTGACAGGTGTGTGGAATAAAGTTATTTAGTTGTAATTTAAATCGTTTTCCCTGATTACAGTCAATTAGAAAATCCATGAGACGTTTAAGTCCAGTTCCATCTGTTGCTTGTGACTGCTGTCATCAGCTGTCATCAGCTGCCAGTTTGACGTCAGACATCAAAACCAGTCGGTGGAAAAAAGACGATCAGCAAACTGGTTTCATGCATCGCATGCAAATCTCCAATTCCACTTAATGCTACTGAAATGCCACAGATGCTGTTTTTGGTTGCCAGTTAAAACACGGCAATGATCTTCCCAACTGTTTCAGTAGAAGTGATCTTTGTGCAGTGGGACAACTTTTGCGTGAGTCATTTGTTAGGCAAATCTGCCTCTGTGTGCAGCTCTGTGTGTCCGGCTGGGAGGGTGTGTTGATGATGAGCTGATGCTCTCTGGGCTTGGAACAGTTGAAGTAGTTTGTTCTGAAAGCAAAGCGCAGCCACCAAAATACTAACTGCATGAATTGGTGCAGGATAGAAGAAGTTCTCCTGATTGATTGGTTTGAGTGAGGAAACCAGCCTGGACCATGTTGTTCTGGAAATGGTCCAGTCTGATAAACTGGACCGGGTGTCTAGGAAGATGCCGTCTGGTGATTCCCAGATTTTCCTCGACCATGTTAATGTCAGTGTGGGAAGAGACGGAGACACTTGGAGGGGGGCCTCCCTCACCTGAATCCAGGTGTGGTGGTAGCAATGAGGTCAGCAGCATGCTAGAGGAAGAGTTTCCTCTCTACAAGTCACCATAGACCAGGGCTGGCCAAACCTTTTGCTAGCCAAAGTGAACAGAGACAAATACATTGTTGCTTAGCTGGGCACCATCTTGTTTTTCATCAGATACAAACCTGGAGTTTGGCTTCGATTCTTTCATGGATATTTGAGAAATCCTTTAATCTCCATGGCAACCATTCAGCTGCATAACACTGGCATGGGCCTAGCCCCGCCTTCAAAGCTCCTTCAGCTCCTTCAGACTAGCCAGTAGCAATTAGCAAACACCTGGTGGAACTGCTGAGCTACTGCTCAGAGCAGCGCTGGGAAAAACGTTAAGGTGTTAATAGAGGAGCTATGTTTTGAGAACTTCCTGGAGACGGGGCTTCAGAAAGCTTCAAACTTTCAAATTGATTTTAAATACATTTCAGAATCATCAGAATCCCAGAACAGACAGATTCCCCTGACCTCTGACCCCCACTCCCTAACAGTGTTGCATGACTGAGTAGTTATATCAAAGAAAAATTAGGAGTCATCCTTCATTTTATTTGCTTTTGTCCAGCATTTTGATGGAACAATTTCTCACCACTTGTTAATTGAGTGACTATTTGCAAAAAAACATACTTCTATTTTTACAACATCATACTTTTTACTTTTACATGATTAATGTTGTTTTGAAGTCAACTTTCTGCCTACTCTACACACTGTGAGTAATCTCACTGAATGAAAAGGAAACATGACTGAAACAGAAATGCACCAAACTCTGACACCTCCAGTTTGTGTTGAAGTGAGACCTCTTGTCTTTACGCCATCTTTGCTGTTTTGTTTTCTATCTGCCGACCATGATGAACATCCAGTCAACACCGTCGAGTCATCGGAAGTAACTATTCAATCCAAAAATACTTTATTGATCCCAAAGGGAAAATAAATAGTTTTCCAAGTTTTATACAGCAAATAAAAGTTTCTTATGCCAGAATCTGGTATTTATTTATTAGTATTTAAAATACTAGGATATACACATAACTTTAAAAATGTCATCAGTGCCTTCACTGAAGTTTGCTACTTTTGGTACTTTTACCAAGTATTTGTTAGACGTATTTTAACCAAATATGTTTCCACTCTTAGCTGAGTAACTTAACGGACTCGGTTTTTTAGTAAAACATGATGGAGTTCTGCTCTTACTTGAATCCAGTGTTTGGATTAGGCCACCCCCCTCTGGCTGCGTTTGAGAAGGTTGGAATTGGACCTTCCTCCCTGCCGTTGTCTCTCTGGCTCTCAGACCCGGAGTCCTGGTTCTGCTCGGCTCCGACCCGTTTGGCTCAGATTCTCTCTGACTTCCTGCAGAGGATCTGCTTTCCTGTCCAGACGCAGCATGTTGCTGTCATTGTAATGTGACCACAAACCACACCTTCCTGAAACAAACACTCACTCATTTCAGATGTTTCCATGATGGTGCTGAGCTGGTATCAGACTCTGAACTGATTAGAAATAACAACAGACCTGAAGAGAGAAGCTTTACTGCACCGAGGAAACCCGATCCGGTTAGCAAACATCTAACAATGATTAAAATCTGATGCAAAACTGAATAAACACGACTGGATGAACATTAGTGTAACCGGTAAGAGTTGATGGCTGGAAGCAAAGGAATCAGCAACAAGATCAGAACCAGCTTTATTGGTCCAGTTTCATGTAAATACAGGGTTTTTACAGGAGAGGGAGAATCTGGAGCTGTTTGTAAAGTTACACAGTCGAAGATTACCAGCAATAATTTGGGTTATTTAGCCTATTTAGAAATAAACTGGTTTCATATCTTCTGCATGCTTTTCATTCATTAGTAAATGTTTCAGTTTTAAGTTAAACAGCTAGTTAAGCTGAAGATTTAGTTTCAGGCTAAATGTTTTACTTGCTGACTAAATTTAGCTAGAAAACTAAATACTTAGTGTGGTACATGTTTAGTAGCAAGCTAAATATACAGGTTGCTAATTAAAATGAGTTTAAACTGTAACATTTATATAAATGATGATGGGTGTGCTGTGGTGGCGTAGGGGTTCAGCACAACCCTCATATAAAGGCCTTAGTTCTTAACGCGGCTGTCACAGGTTTGATTCCCAGCCTGGCGACCTTTGCCCTTCTCTCATTATCCACTTTCTTATCAAATAAAGGCCACTTGAGCCAATTAAAAAAAATGCAATTTTGAAAAATGAACCCTCAATTTATTTTTCTTTTGTCAGCGTAAAAGTTCCCACATAGTTCATCTGAAGTGCCAAATTCGACTCTCATTGACAAAGACGTGTGACAACCTCCACTTTCCAGCAGCAGCCCAGACTTTATCAGACTTTATCAGACTTTATCAGACTTTATCAGACTTTATCAGACTTTATCAGACTTTATCAGACTTTATCAGAGGTCTGTGCGAAGTGTTGTCTAATTGCTCAGAAGTTTGTTGCCGTATTTTATACAAGAATTCGCTTGGAGTGCAACGTTGATATTTCACTTGAACCAGTCGGCTCCATTACTTGGCTTCGCCATCCACAGGACAGGAATACTTTGAGTTTATCAGACTCGGTGAGGATTGATGTACGTTTGTATCATTCATGTTAGCTGCTGTTTTTCTGACTTTAGACCGGTACAAATCCTGGATGGAGAGAAATTTATTCCTGATGGTTCCCTCCAGTCCGGTCCGGTTCTGTAGACAATCCAAGCCACACAGTGATGGATGAACAGGACAGGCTGAGTAGAAGATGACTAGCCGCTCCAAAGGAAGGTTGGACTTCTAGAGTTGCAGCAGGTGGTCGAGTCGGGCGGTTCCTAGGAACTGGAAGTCATCCACAGTACGCCCAGTGTTGTTGAGGAGTTCTCCAGAAGCCCATCTTCTCCACCGTCTTGAGTGGGTCTATCTCCAGGTGGTTCTGATCACACCAGTGGATGAGCTGATCCACATCCTGTCTCTCTGCAGACTCGTCCTCATCCTGCATCAGAACAATAAATGATACATTTTGACAGTTATTTTGCTGCTTTACTCTAGAAAGCAGTTACCTTTTCAAATGTACATGTATTTAAACACCAACTGGTTGGCAACTTGGGGTTAAGTGCCTTGCCCAGGGGCACATCGACAGGAGACATCAAACCTACAACTTCCTGATTGCAGGACAACAACTCAACTCTACACTGAGCCACAGTCGCACCTTGGTGTCATCTGAGGATTTCAGGAGTTGCGAGTTCTGTCTGCTGAGGTACAGGTACAGAAGAGGAGCGGGAAGAGAACCCACCTCTGGGGGGCGCTGGTTCTGTTGGTAGACCTTGTGGATCACATGATGCATGTTAGTTTCTTCATTTCCTGATGGAAGCTCAGTTTGCTGTTAAAGGGGGAACATTGGTGTCTCTTACTCAACTTGTTTGTGTTCTTTAAAGAAGAAACTGGGGCAGAATCTGGGTTAATTCTGCTCTTTTACTTCTTCAAGTCCACTTCAGGAGAAAATGTCAAAGTAGAAGAAAATGTGAAGATGGCTCATCCTGCTGAGGCAGATGAAAAGCAGAGGATGAGACAGTTGAGTCTGTGGCTTCATAACAGAAGGTGCCATCAAAACATCAGGATGTGGTTTCATGATCGTTCCGTCTGTTTGTGTTGGGTTGACGATGATTGTCCTCAAGTTGTGATTGGTTGAGTATCAGTATCAGTCAGAAGCTGATAATCAGATGCATTGATCAGACAGATGGGAAAACCTTCACAATAGCAACTAAATGTTTACATTGCAGCTAAATATCTAGTTGGCCAACTAAATGTTTAGTTAGAAAACTAAAGATTTAAATAGAGACTAAATATTTAGCTAGCAAGCTGAATGTTTAGTTAGCAAGATAAATACTTATTTTTACACAAAATTTTACACTGATTTCAGCGCGACAGAGGAGGAGTCCTGCAACTCGGGGGACAGAGTTCTAGATTAAAGACGGAGAGGACGTCGGCTGAGCGAGCAGGTTTGACTTGGGTTTATTGTTTAAAGTGAAGAAGAGGATTGTCGTAGCGACATCGCACCCTAGCTTCATCAGGCCTTCAACGAAAACTTTAACCGGTACCGGACAGTGTGTGTGTGTGTGTGTGGGGGGGGGTGTGTGTGTGTGTGTGTGTGTGTGTGTGTGTGTGAGTGAGAGAGAGAGAGTATGGGGCCCATGTGTGATATTGTGTTTAGTACTGTAAATTTTTGGTAAATGTATGGAGTTCTGTTATTGACAAAAGTTGAATTCTGGTTATGGTAAAACAACAGTTAAAAGTAATGGTTTTCCTTTAAAAACAGAGTTAAAGTGAGTAAAGCAAGAGACTGAAAAGAGGAAGTGCCTTATCAGCTTTATATTATTTTGGGAAATAATTAATGGATTGTGGAGCTAAGGTTTTATTTCTCCAAGTTCTTATTAAAAGAAACTGTTCAGTTAGCTGGTTGTCTGGAGTTATTTATATTACATCAAAGGTGTGTAAGGTAATTGGATGAGTAAGGATTTACTCAACATAGGTAAACCTGCGTGGTATCTACCAGAACTTATCGAACCCAAATAGCACCCCATCAGTGAGTTTAAGTTCTTGTCCCAGTTACTAGGTGACACAGCAGTGGGGTGCTACATTTGTTTTCAGGATTATTTCCAGTAACTTGCTAAAGAAAGGTTTCAACCAGATGTTTTGTAACATTTTAAACCAAAAAATCCTTATCAACTTATTTAACTTTAATCTCAAATTAACATGCAGCATAACTTAGAGTTGCTTATTTAACTCTAAATGATTTAAGTGAGTTAGTTCCCAAAATAAGTCCTAAATGTTTTGTTCCCAGTAATCAGATTTTTAACTCTATTTTGGTTTCAGAAAATATTTGTTTTGCTTACATAAAGGTTTGCGTGTACAAATATTGGGGATTTGAACCCGAGACCTTCTTGATGCAAGGCATGTGCTAGCTGCTAATCATCTACTCATATCTAACTGGATAAAAGCAAAACATTCCTCTGCACTGCCTCCTGTGCAGAAATCCTGCTATTGTAGATTTTGGCCACCAGATGGCAGCAGAGAAAAAGTTAAGTTAATGACAGACGTCACCGTTCCTCCATGAAATGAGCCAAATCAAAACAGTTCAACACAAGTTAATGCTTTATTGAATATAAAAGTGACAAAGATAAATAAAAGGCACATTTGCTGTTCTTGCGAGCAAAGCAAAAAGACAGCTGGTCTGAGTTTTTCAAAACCTGCTGATCTACGAGGATTTCAACCCACAACCATCTCTTAGATTAAGAGAGAATGTTCTGAAAAACAGAAAACATCTAGTGAGTAGCAGGTTATCGGAGGAAGAGTAGTCATTGATGTCAGATGAGTTTCCCGGTCCAGAAAGTCTCAGGTTCTGCTGGTTGGGTCAGTATTTGGCGTAAACATGAAGGCCTGGATTTGTTCTGCTTTGGATCAATGGTTCAGGCTGCTGGTGCTGGTCTAATGGCAGGGAGGAATATTTTCTTGGTTCACTTTGGAACCCAACAGAACCAACTGAGCATCACTGAAACCTCAAGGCTCAGCTGAGTATCGCTGTTGACCATAATCAGTACTTAATGACCACAATGGACCCATCTTCTGATCTTCCAGCAGGATAATGGACCCTGTTCCAAAGCTCAGATCCTCTCAGACTGCTTTCTGGAAAGCTTGGCACGTTTGCAAGGTTCACACGGGACTATAGTCAAATTACATAATTTCAGCAACAATGTCCGTCATGGCAGCTTCTGCACAGTCCAAGTTTTATGCACTTTTGAAGCTTAATGGACGCTAACATCTGAACCTGGTAATCTGGAAGATCATCAGTTGATTCAGGTGTGAAAGATCTAAGATACCAGCCCATAAGAACTGGTTTTGGTCTCCATATAGGCCAGTTTGGGTATTCGCCAAGGAACTCCTCACTGCTCAGTGCCTTCTTTCTTTTGCTCCCACCTTTTCTCTCTTTGCTACACATTTCTTTGTCCTCTGACTCCTTGTCGTCTTCTCCTAGATGTTGCTAAGACTCTGAGCTGTTGTTAGCGACTTCCTCCTCGCTCTCACTGACAGTTTCCTCAGCAGAGACTTTCTGAAAGTCCCACACATCAGGAAGTAGATCACAGGGTCGAGACAGACATTCATCGCTGACAAGAAGAGCGTTCCCTCCTTAATCTGGAAAAGCCAAAATCTGACATCTGAGCTGAAGCCTGACTGGCTGAACTGACTCAGAGTGAACGGCACGCGGCAGATGTGGTATGGCACAAAGCAGATGAAGAACACCACCAGGATGCTGAAGATGCTGCGGTTGGACTTGCGGCAGATGTCGGTAGAGTCGCGGCGCATGCGGCGGTATGTCTTGCACACCTGGCGAGCGATTGATGTGTAGCAGAAAGTCACAACAACAAATGTCACCCAGAACAAGGTCACGCTGATATGGCTTGAGACTTTGTGCCACTCCTGGCCCAGTGGTGTCTTCCAATCCATACATTTCCCAGACTGTTTTTCTTCAAGATTGCTTGTCAGTATGACATTGGGGGCACAGCACAGGAAGAGGAGGCTCCAGGTGAGGACCGCCAGAACCCGGGCAAAGGTGGTCCTCTGGATATGCTGTAGCACAGACACAACACTGAATCTGGACCTGGAGGAGGGGATGGTGGAGGAGGAAGGGGAGAGGCAAACAATCTTGACGTAGCGCTCAAGGCTGATGAAGCCGATGAAGAGGATTCCAACATACATGGAGAAGTAGAAGAGTACAGCTGTGTATCGACACCTGATCACATCGAGGTCCAAACTCTCATAACCTAAGTAATCAGCCACCCTGAAGGGGAAGGAGAGCAGCATGAGCAGGTCAGCCACCACCATGTTCTTCAGGTAGACCACCAGACCAGAGTCTGCTGGGACTCTGAAGAAGATCCAGGCGGCCACAACATTTAGACACAGGCCCAGAACGAAGATGGCGATGTAGAAAGGGGGAAGGACCTGCTTGGTGAAGATGCTGTGGAAGTTGGACTGGTTGGTGGTGTCAGATGAATTGAGGATCTCCATTCCTGGCAACAAAAAAGACAAGATGGTTTTAATAAATGGTAACTGGTTAATGGCCAATTCTTGTATATAGTGTCATCAAGTCCTGAAGACCCCAAAGTGCTTCAGACTACATTCATTCAGCCATTCACACGCTGATGATGACAAGCTACTGGACTGTAGCCACAGCTGGGGCAAAATAAAACATCAAAACTAGAATTTCTATGTCTAATTAAATACATCCTGTTTGTGCTAATTTACATTTATGTCCATAGTAATCCCACATATCCATGTAAAATCAAGAGCTGCTCATCAAAGTGAGAGCGAATTTCACCAATGTCATTTCTTTGGTTCCCAGTGATAAATGCAGCATTTCAGAATCTCACTAATGTTACATGTCACTAAGTTGGACAACAAGTCAAGACTTTTCCAGTTTTCATCCAACTCCAAACTCAGATCAGCTGCTCTTTAAGTCAACAGATTACACTTTTCAAGTCTGTGCCATTTCTTTTTTATTTTTTACATTTTACCAAATGTTTCAGCTCTGATCTCAGGTTGTGATGCAGGTTAATCTTCTGTCTTTTCCATCCTCAATGCAGGAAAGTTTCTTCCCATTTTTACATTTGAACACCTCTTTGAACATTTGCTTGAACTGTTTGGAGCAACGGGATCTTTAGTAACATCTTGTCTTGTTCATCTTTTTTCAGTTGACAGTCTTAATATTTATGCACAGCAGCTTAAAGTCTTGCTATTCTAATGTTTCTGCCACTTTATTACATTTCAGCAGTTTTTCTGCTGTTGAGTTAAAAATCTTCACCAGTTTTTGTCGCATAAACATTAATCTGTAACAGTTTAGCTCTAATTACCTGAAGCTGGTTGAGTTTTACTGCACTCAGCAGTCAGACTCACTTCAGAATCCTCCATATTGATAAGATCAGTCAAAGCAAAGCTTACAGTTCAGTGTTGTCTGCACAACATTTTATACTTTTGAACTCAAGTGTTGACACTGACTTAACCTTGTCAAACGTTTTAACTGAAAGTTTTGCTATGTAGGGAATTTGGAGATTGTTTGCTTTTTTTTATTACATTTCAGAAAGTTATCAGGAGTTTACTTCAAATATTTCATCAGTTTTCAGCAAACAGACTCAACTGACAGTATTTTTGCAGAAAATGCATTTTTCCTAGTTTTGACGTTTGGTTATTGACTGAGTTTGAAGAAATGACCGTCGCCCCCTGCAGGCTGTCAGCTCCGACAGGAGAAAAGTCCGGTTAAATCATCTCAGTGGTTCTGGATCCTGGTGGGTTTGGGCCGGCACCAGGATCCAGCCATAAGAGCCTCCCATCAGCAGGTTAAATCAGTCGCACTGTGACACGGTTTGCAGATCATCCTCCAGATGTTCTGCACATGTAAACAACTAAATCTGTGCAGCGGCTTCCTCCTGATCTTCTCCTTTTAAGTCCAGCAGCCTTCAGCGCCGCGCTCTGTTTGCTCTGCACCACGTGTGCAAATAACGAGCATCTTTGACTCCTGGTTGCTACTTCCTGTTCCGATTGATCCCGATCCAACGGCGCTCCTTCATCCACTCCTGTGAAAACAGGACGGAGGCCTTCCTGTCCTCGCTCGGTTATTTTAGGGTTAAATCCTGACTTCTGTTTGTCTAAAGATTATTTTTCTACTGTTTGAAAAAACATGACAGCATAAATAGCTTCACAACAATAATAACACTATCGAATGCAGCAATGTTTCTCAGTATTTCTCATTAGAATAAGATGCTGCCTCTCTCAGAGCAAACGCTTCTTCTCTTTCCTGCAGCTCAGAGTTTCACAATCACTGAACAATCAACCAGATCAGCAGAAACAGAGCGAGGACAAAGATAAGAAGCATAAAAATGTATTTCATGCATGCATCATGCTCATATGTTTGGTGTCTCTCATTCTGGTGAAGGCTATAAATGCCACTCGAAGATCCAAGTTGCCCCTTTTAGTGAAAATAGAAACATTGCAGCAGGACTGAAGTCATAATTAACGTCTATGTTTAGAATTTCTCTGAGTTTCTCCTGTAAACAAAGCTGAGAATCGTTTTAACCTCATTTCACTGGAACTCGGTCGAGTGCGTTCATGTAAACTTCCTCAGGGCTTCAGAGTCGATCATGTTTTTAGACTCTGAGACGTTCAGAAGAATCCTATCGATCAGTTTTACGAACATCAGCTGAATCAATGCTGAACGCAGAGTTTTAACCAGGATGTCATTATCATCTATGAACTATGTCATGAATTAACTGAGTAAAACATTTCTAAATCTCACAAGCTGCATTCAGTCCTGTAAACAAAAAGCAACGAATCGGTTTATGAATGAAGAGTCAGGCACGGTGGTGGCAGAGTGATGCTCTGGGCTGTTAGTGACGCTAAGCTGAAGCTCACTTAGCTTCAGATTCTTGTTTTAATATTTACAAGAAAAATGTAAAAAATAGAAAATAAACAAAATTAAACAATTATTTAAATTTTAAAAATTACATGTAAAAAATGTAAATAAATATAAGACAAAAGGTTTTGAAATCCATTTCAGATTTTTTAAATAATTAAAAATAAAAAATAAGATGCAACTAATGAAAAATAAACATAAAACAGAATAATAACCTTTTAAAAATGATTTTATTGCGTCGTCCCAGTTTGTTTCATGGTTATCAGATATATTTGAACATCAGATGAACTTTGATCAGCAGCAACCTGAACGTTTCATGATGATCTCATGTACTGATGGACAAATTTACAGGAAAAACCAGAACCAGAACCAGAACCAGCGTTTAGAAATAGAACAATCTAAAACTGAAACTCAGGCCTGAACTGAGCTAAAGATGAACTTCACTGTGAAACGAAGCCACAGAAATAACCTGAAGTGAAACTTTTTCTTTGAATCTGACCCACTTCTGCACAGAACCTCTGGTTCCATCAACCACTCAAATTATTGTTATACGTTTAGCCAGAAAGCAAAGCGAGTTCCAGTGAAGCCGAGAGCAGCAGGCTGAAACTGATGCTTCCTGTGAACCAGGATAACAATAAGACCAAGTTCAGGTCTAAAACCTCCACCACTCCCAAACAAGCCCAGAGCATAATCCCTCCTCCACCGTGCCTGACGTCAGGTAGGAAGCGCTGATCTGACGTCTTTTCCAAATACGGAGACGTGAATTATGGACAAACGGATCAATCTGTCCAGAGGAGAGTCCAGAAGTCCTGCTGCAATCATTTTGAATTATTATTTTATTATAAGTCAAATTTATATTGTTGGTTTTATTCATTTATTTTTTATTCACCTATTTTATTTATTTATATAATCTTTTAATTGTTTTCTCTTTCAAGTTTTTAATTAATTAATTGATTTATTATTGTTATTATTTACTTATTTTATATCAACGTATTCTAGTTTCTTTTTCTTTTTTTTTTCTTGCCTTCCTGTCATGAACTTTGACCTTTAGCGTGTAGTTGAAACGTTTAACCCTTCAGTAAAATGTTCCCTCCACAGTTTTATTCTCCAGTGTTAAAGAAACTTGAAACGTTTTCCGAGTTATTTTGCTGCTTCTGGTTGGAAAATGACAGAAATTTTAAACTTTCAAATCTTTCTCATGAAAATGAGAAAAATTAACACAACATAACTGTCGTAAACATGTTTCTATATTTCTTTCTTCCTGTCCACAGCTGTGCTGCTTTTCCAAAACCACTGTGTTTGTGTTTCTGAAAAGTGTGGCCAGGTCATCCTTTTTGGAGTTTCCTGTTTCCAATGCATTGTGGGAAGATTTTCATGTGGTTTGGTCATCTGCCTCATGAGCTTCATGCAAACCAGAGTCATCCTCACCAGCCTTCATCAGATGCTTTTTATCTAGACGACCCTGACTGCCGTCAGGCGCTCAGGTAACTGCCCGGCAGCTCCTGCCCCCATCTGTTCTGCCCCCTGGTGGACATGTGGGGCTAACTACACCTGAATGACGCTCGGCTCTGGCTGTGGCGAAAGCGGCGACTCGAAAAGCGTCGCTGTGCTTGAAAGGCTAGAAAAGGAGAAGTGATCAGCAGTTGGTGTGTCAAAGCTGTAATCAGGTTTCTTGGAGAAGAACAGAGGAAGAAAAACTCGAACCATGTAATTATAGCTCTGACTTCCACATGAAAAACTAAAACTACAGCTTTGTATTGTGATGATAGAGCAGCTCAATGTTCTCATGGTGTGAAAAACAAACCCACCAGGAACACGACTGGTTAGGATTCACATCAGGATGCAGAGAATGCTTTCATTACATTTGTTTTAATTATTCATTGAAGTTATTGGATCCGGTAGAGTTTAAATAAATGATGCATTTTATTAATAACTCAGTATTAAACTTTGATCCAATCATTTGGAATCTTTTCAACCTTTGGCTCCTCATTTGATTCATAATTTGTCTCTTTTTTTGTCACAAATTGATTTTTTTTTTTTTGTTTTACTTTATTTAATCTGGTCACATTTAAGAGAAAAATAACATTTGGGCTATCTGTAGAATCAGCCTGACGGTGTGACGAAACATGAAGTTATGAAATGCGATAAGAAGCGTTATCAGTTTCAGAAGCAGATGAATTAGAGAAACACAGAAAGTCCTGGACTTTTGTACCAGATCACATTCAGTCTGATTAAATATCCAACCTGCTCTGAGTGAATCCTCATTAATTCAGCTTTTAGAGCCGATTGGATCTGATCTCTGCTGGATCAGAGTTTTTCATCCATCTGGACGCTGTAATCACCAGTGGAGACGAAGCGAGTCGAGGCGTTAAAGTGTCAGATATGTGGTGTGATGTCCTGCATGTGTGTGCTCACCTCCAGCAGAGCCAGCTGTGCGCCTGTGCAGATGTTCCTGCAGTCTGAGCTCCTGGTGAACTGAGTCATATGAGGGAAGATGAGCTGCGCCGAGATAAACTTCCTGTGTGACGTTGCATCCTCTGGTCATCCTCACGCCTTCTCTCCGCTGATGACTCTACAAACCACATCACTGTTGCAAACACTGCATGCCCACATTACTGCTATAGCGATGAATTCATGCAATCATGCGCACATATACGCTCACACCTAGAGGGCAGTTTAGACAGAAACCAGAGAACCAAACTGAGGAAGAGTGAATGAGGAGATCAGAAGTTTTTCAGATGAATTCATGTTTAAAACATGAGCTGGAACAAAACGTGTCACTTAACAATAAATCAAATATGAAACAGAAAACCAAGACGATGTGTGAACTCTGATGATCTGCTGCACTGAGCGGATCCTCTTCAACATCAGGCTGTTGTGCAACTCACTGAATTTCTGCAAATATTTCAAAATAAATTATATTTAGGACAGAAGGAGGAAGCTGCAGATTCACCAGTCTGCTGCCCTTTAGCCTACAGGAGGGACGGCAGCGTTTACTGGGAGAACTGGGAGAGCTGGGGGGGACAGCGTGCTCTGCTGGGTCTGCTGGAGGAGCGGTCGCAGCTCCGCCCTCTGCTGGTCCAATTCGCCTCAACGGGAACAAAATGCCAGGATTTGACCTCTTTACTCTCGATCTGGGAGGCGACGGTGCAACAGTTGAGTTACCGTCCGAACCAACCTGGTTATGTGAAATGTTGAATGTACCAGATGAAAACATGAAGCAGCTAAAGATCTTAAAAACTAATTCATCATGAAAGGGCTGCAGAACCGTCTGTAAGGTTCTGGACTCCAGAAAACCTCAGCAGAACCAGGATCGTCCCACTAATCAGTGGAGAAGCTTCCCATGAGGCCGACCCGACAGAACCATTGCAGGATCTCATCATGAGGTCCAGAAGAACCAGAACGATTCAGGAAACGATTCAGACTGATTCCAGCTCTTACCTCCTTCGTTTCCTCTCACACTTTTTTTCCCCCCCACCAGGGGCTTTTTGTGGCTCTAGTGCCCCTTATTAGACAGTAAGGGGGTAATGAGGGGGGAAGACATGCAGCAAATATCGTCCGGTCCGGGAGTCGAACCCGCGACGGCCGCGTTGAGGACTCAAGGCCTCCAAATGTAGGTCGCGCTGACCGCTACGCCACCACGGCACACCCCTTCCTCTCACACTTTAACCACCCAGAGTAAAAATATCCACCTACTTTTTCCATAAGCTCAGGCTAAGTTAGAGTTTTTTTCAGTGCACCAATATATAAATGTTCAGCACAGAAAACATTTTAAACATTTCACTTTGACCAGCATTAGGATCAGCTATGTGATCATTTTTACAATAATAAATCATGTCTAAGTATAAAGAAAAACCCTTAAATCTAAAATAAGGCTGTGAATTTGATTAAAAACAATCATTATCAAATCCTGATTGAGTTTACAGAAATGCAGCATATTAAATACTTTATGATATATACAGCAAAGCAAACCATGGAAGGACATTACTCTGTTTCATTTTGTTGTCAAGGTAATTTCTTTTGGTGTATCTTTAGCTTAATTACATTTAGTTTGTTTATTTACTAAATGGTATATTTTACTCTATAATGTTTGTAAATCTATATTTTTCAGATGCTAACTGTTGTTTCTTAGTTTGGTTTTGTGACCGGATGCGTCTCATGCGCCGCCTGACATGTTGGTGTTTGGTGGTTTGGTTTGACCACAGTGGGAAAAACCCCGAGGTGTTTCCTTTGCTTTTTTTGTGATATATAACAAATACCAGCGTTAGAAACGGGTGCAAAAAAAACCACAATAATAGAACAAAGAAAAGGAGAGACTGGAGAGTCCAGGCTGATATGATAGAGGAAAAAGGAAGATAATGTTAAAATTACTGGTCAAATAATTTAACATTAATACAACTAGAGAAAAAAAACAACAAATAATAATAAAGTAATAACAATGTTAGCTATAATCAATATAGGCTGTCTGCCCCTGAGCGGGCCACCAAAGGTCAAAGGGCGTATCACAGTGAACCCAGACCAGAACCAAACCAGAGGTCCAATCAGCTCAGGTCAGCCAAACAATCATGGATGTTGTAAACCTTTTGATGCTTTATGTTTCTCTAATCTCATGTAATGCAGCTAAAAGAAACAAGTGGAGAAATGTGATGTGATCACCTGCTGCCTCTTGTATTGATTCATTCTTTTATTTTTGTGTTTATCTTAATTCATGATGTCATTGGAAGAAAAGAAAATAAGAAAAAAGAAACTTAAAATACCATAATTCCCATGTTCCCGTCTGCAGCGGCCGACCCAGAGCAGACAGCACCCAAATACTCAAGATTATTATTTGTGATAATAATAATAATGATGACAGTACAAAACAATAACAACCATAATAACTATAATAATATTCAACAATAATCAAAGAACAAACACAAAACCTAATGAGATTCATTCAATGTAAGAAAAGTTGTTGGTAGAGGAGAAACTATTCTTCCCAAACTCCAGGCCTCTGGACCAAATCACCAAAAGATATAAATGGATTATTGTGAAATATGTTGGATTTGAGTGATTCCCTTTTCTGGCCGTGATGAAAACTAGTTTGGTTTATTTAATGCTTGAAAGTCTGGATTGTGCCAGATTGGAGTATATCTGCAAGGATTTAATGATGTTTTAGTGATATTTTCTACTCCACCAGGCTGTCAGAACAGATTTTAATTCATTTTCTTATTGATTGTGTAAAGAAAGGTAATTCTGATATTGAGGTATTTTTACATTGGTTTTGTTCTTTGTTTAACCTGGAGGTGTTTTTCTGGCTGGGTGTTTGTGGACACTGCAGCCGGATAATGGGAGGAAGAGGAACCCAGCAGGGAGGAGGAAGATGTCCGACACGCCAGGAGGAAGTGGAGCATCTCCGCTCATCTCTGCTGAAACAACACTGTCGACCTGAAACCGACACCGGCTCAGCATGTAACATATGGCTGTAACTTTCACTTAGTTCATGATGTTTTATTCATTACAGTCACCCAGAAATTTACTTTTTTCCTTATTCATCATAAAATGTCATTATCCCAAAGCAGGACTTTTGTTCCCTGTTTTGGTTAAAAACTTGTTTCTGAACACTAATGGGAAAGATAACATGTTTTTTGTTGTAATAAAAGAAATATATATAGGCTATTTTAAATGTCGTTTTGTTGGAGTCCGGAACCATGGAGAATCCGGTCCGGAGTTTCCCTCGTTCCTCTTGTTCGCAGCTCATTTCCGGCTTTTAGCTCCCACCTTCATCGTGTAGCAGGAAGTGCTTGGTTGAGCTACTTTCTGCTCAGAAAATGGATTAAATTCGTATTTTTCTGGATTTATCCGAGTCACTCGGTCTCTGGAGAATGTCTTCCCCGGTGAAGAGTGGGGATATTATCCACCTGAATGTCGGTGGGAAGAGGTGAGGAGCACCGGAAGTTCTGGGCTAACCCGGTTAGCTGGAGAGATGAGACTAAGCTAATGTAGCGGCTTCCATTGTCGGACAGCTTGCCATCCTTTCATGATTAATTCTCCCTTTATCTAAAATAGACCGTTTTACACAACATAAAAGGAAATAGTCAGGGTTTTATATAAAGAATTGTTTAATTCACACCTTTATTGTTACCCCAAGTGTCCCTTCTGAGGTTGAATAAAAGCAAAGAAAGTTATAGTTCTAAATTGGTTGGGTTTTATTTTGTGTCCGAAAATGGACGCATGCAGGTGGAACATAAAGCTTAGCTGTCACTTTATGCTAAAAACTACAAATACATTAGATTTGCACAAAGAGGAGTCTTATTTCTGATAGTCTGGGTTTAATAGATGAACTTTAGAAATGAAAATTATCGAAATATCTCCTTGTCCGATAATGGAAATTAACAAACCAGCTGCAGGAATGATCTTTTTTTTGTCAGATCTGGTGTTGACATCAGGATCACTAAACTGGAACTCTGACTGGAAGGTTTAGTTTCTGTTAGCAACAAACATCTTGACAACATGAAACAGTTCCGTCTTCCTGCCTGCATGAAAACTTCCCAAAGTTGGTGGGAAAATGAAGATTTAAGTTTTGTAATATTTGGTTGACTTCATGAGGTTTCGCTGTCAGCCTCCTTGCCTTGTGAAGAAATGATCTTACTTTGAGTAGCAGAAACTTACAGAGTATGGAGGTAAATACGGTTAGTTCAACTCTGTGCTGTTGGAGCTGAGCTGAAAGTTAAACCCCTGGTAGGAAAACTTCCGCTAATGCGCTAACAGAGGAGCTAATTCTTTCATTTAAATACCAGAGGGTATATGGTTTTAGCATTAGCTTATGCTAAATACTGGTATAGCGCTTGCTTATGCTAAGTTGAGGTATTGTTTTAGCAATAGTGGAGCTGCTCTTTATGCTTAGTGATTAGGGTTAGCATAGCTAGCGGTGCCCAGCCCTAATCAGATCCTGATGTTTGAGGTGGTTTTGATTTCAATTTAATTAAATTCATTTAATTAAATGAACTAAATTCATTTAGTTAAATGAATTTAATTAAATTGAAGCGATGGGCTTTATTGAAGAATAAAGCGATGGGCTCTGTAACATTGTACAGGTTCAGTACCTCCAGACAGACGCTCACCTGGGTTCCTGACTCCTTCTTCTCCAGGTGAGTCAGCCTGACTTTATTAATCTCTGTTCAGTCTAAGACCAGCTTCCTGAACTCTTCCTCTCCCTCTTCCTGTTCTTCAGCCTGCTGAGCGGCCGCATCTCCACCCTGAAAGATGACGAAGGAGCCGTGAGTGTTCCTGGACTCGTTTTCTGGTTGAGTCGTCTTCCTCTTCGTCACGTTGCCGTTTCTCTCCTCAGATCTTCATCGACCGCGACCCGTCGCTCTTCGCTCCCATCCTTAACTTCCTGCGCAGCAAAGAGCTGTACCCGCGCTCCATCAACGTGCACATGCTCATGCACGAGGCCGAGTTCTACGGGATCACGCCGCTGGGTGAGAGCTGCTCCGACATTTCGCTAAAGTATAGAGGGATGTTCAGCTGACAGGAACCATCAGATACTCAGATCAGGTTGATGTCTAAAAACGGCCCCACAGCATGATGCTGCCTCCACCGTGCTAAGGTCAGGATGAGGAAACGTTACGTTCGGGGTCTCGCTTCGTCCTGAGGCTTCTGGTTCTTTACAATGTTCTCCAGTTGAACATAGACCTTATGTTTTAGATTCTGTTCTGGTTCTGCTTGGAAACAAAAAACCTGGAGAAAAGTTCAGTTCTGTCCAAACTTAGGTAATTTATCCTAAAGGGAAGTTAGGATAACTTCCCTTTCACTTGTTAGCTAGCGCTGCTAATCCACCCCCTTTGCTTTTGCTGCTCCTCTTTAAATCTGTCTGGTTGGAAGGATGAGCAGAGAGATGTTGGAGTAGGGGATAAGATCCAGTTTCCCGTCATGATGGAAGAAACTGATTGAAATTCTCTCTCTGCATCCATGAAACCTCCTTCCAACTGGTCTGGGGTCAAAGTTCAGGTAATATTTGAGCTGCTAATCAGCTGTGAATCTCGTTGCCATGGTGATGCATCATAGCTAAAAAACAGCAAAAATCCTTCCAGATGATTCCAGAACCAGAGGGAATAACCGACCCGACCCGCTGCCACCAGGAGGCGCCGTTCTGGATGATGAAATCATTTTTATTTTTATTTCAGTGCGAAAGCTGCAGCTGTGTGACGAGTTGGACCGGTCCTCCTGCGGAAACGTTCTGTTCAACGGATACCTGCCTCCCCCAGGTACAGCTGGACCAGCAGCAGGCCCGGTTCTGGTCCCAACCCTGTTCTGGTCCCAACCTGGTTCTGGTCCAGACCAGCTCTGATCCGTGTCTGTGTCTCCCCAGTGTACCCAGCGAAGCGTCGGAACCGCCACAGCGTGGCTGGGTCTCAGTTCATGGCGGGCCGGGTCGGGCTCGCGGAGCGGGCGCCGGTCCGACGCAGCAACACGATGCCGCCCAACCTGGGGAACGCCGGGCTTCTGGGCCGGACCGGCGCCGAGGACAGGACGTCTGCAGGTAACGGGTCGGGCCGCCGCCACGGCTCTACAGGAAGTGATGTCACTAACTCTGCGGTTCTGCAGGAGGATCGTCGGATCCCGGCATGGTCCGGATCATCTGCGGCCATCACAACTGGATCGCCGTGGCGTACGCTCAGTTTGTCGTCTGCTACAGGTAAGCGACTCCTGCGGCGCTCTGATTGGCCGGTTGGCTGGCAGAACCAGGAAGTGAAGGTTGTCCTTCCTGCCGTCAGGATGAAGGAATCCACCGGCTGGCAGCAGGTCTTCACCTCGCCGCGCCTCGACTGCGTGATCGACAGAGTCGCCCTCAACGCCAAGGTGATGGGCGGGTCGCTGGGAGACAACGACAAGATGGTGGCCGTCGCCTCGGTGACGGAAATCATCCTCTGGTCCATCTGTCCCGACGGCAACGGGAACGAAATCGGTACGATTGACGGTCAATTTTCAATTATCTTCAACCTACAGGAAGTAAAAAACATTTATATTTACATTTATATCAGTTTACATTTCTATGAATGTGTGGCCTATGTGGATCTGGTGGATTCTTTTCATGTAGCAATAAACGACAGGAGCTCAAGCTGGCATCAGATGTTTGTCTTTAATTCTCCATCTGCATTTCACACAATGGGCCTGGAGGTAAGGTCAGAGGTCAGTCTCTGGCATAAAACAAGCTCCTGCAAGGAGGAGCCATAATGTTACTGCGTGGGAAATTCCCGCCACATTTTCTCACGAACTAAACATTCTTAAACACGACAAAAACGATATAAGAGCAGAACTAGCGTAACCTGGATTAAACATATTTCAATAATATGCTAAAACGAAAAGCATAAACACATTCTATAAAATGCATAACTAATATT
>CAEFZY010062807.1:0-49975 GCA_903066815.1 Brachyrhaphis roseni | reverse complement strand
GATAGATAGATAGATAGATAGATAGATAGATAGATAGATAGATAGATAGATAGATAGATAGATAGATAGATAGATAGTTGCACATTTTCTGCATACAAGGACTACATGAAACTCCTTTAAAAAAAAAGGAAAGGAAAAAGAAAAGAAAGCTATATTTTCCCCCATTATCTGAATTTTTGAAAGTGCGTTTTATTCCTTGTCAGGTGTGAAGGATACACTGCATAAGCAGCAAACTCCCAGCCTCTGAACTGGCCAGCAACAGCTACTATTCCTCCAGCAAGAAGAACTGAAAGAAGGAAACAGGAAGGTGAGATTAAAACAATGCACCTTCTGTGACTCCACGCCAAAAAGCAAGACTGTGTTAACATGTATTCTAATTTATCGTGACGTTGCAGTAAATTATTTTTTGCAGAAACGCTGAGAGAGAAAAAAAAGTCCCAACTTATACTTTATGAAGTCAATTAGTTCCCTCAAACCAAAAAAATTTAAAACGAGCTCAATTTATTTGAATGAAGTTTTGATACTCACTGAGCCCCGAAGCTAGAGCCTGTTCATTGGCCCACATCGCCCACTCTATCTTCCCCATCGCGACCACCTGGACAGCTGCTGAACGACTCTGAGGCGCTGTGGGAAGGAACGGAGCTCCACAAGGAAGAGACTGTGTTTACGTGATGAAAAGCACACAGATTTAAGGGCTGGTAGGCAGGGCTTGCGTTAACCTGTCCCTATTTCGCTCGTCATTTCCGAAAAGTTGCCTAGACAGCAGAAAGGAGGAGTTAACAGCTCCAAACTTACCGGACGGCATCGACAAATGACGGGAAGAATGAGGGCTGGGCAAGGAAAAACTTTTTGTTTTTAATGTGTAACTTTTCTCTTCAATGCGGAAGATGTTTTTATAACTTACAGAATCTTTATTGAAGGAAGAGAGGATTATTAGTAGCTATTGGGACAAACCAGACATGCATGATATTGAAAAACTGTAGTTTTATAATAAATTTTAATGAATAAATGTGACAGGCCATTACTGTAAGACTTTTAATCATCTGGTGCTCCACCTGTCATTTTAAGAGATTTCTTTGTAAATCTCGGTAATATGCGTATACTGTTTTTTATTAATGCAATTATTACCTTCAATTCTCACTATACAAAACTGGTAATGAATATTGAAACCCTTAAATGCACGTTTCAACAAATCCATTTTATCGTTCAAAAAACCCGAAATGGAATATTATCCATACTGCTATATTTGCATGAAATGTAACCAACTCTTCACCATATGGACATTCATGACATATGGTGAAAACATGACATTTAAAGGTATTTCAACACCTCGGAATGGAAAATCAAACAAAAAATGCCAAAAAGTGCAGAGATAGCTCAATTTAGTTTAAATGGCATTTAAATTACATTTTTAACAAATAAAACAAGTAAATACAGAACTTGGCCAAGTTTTATTATTTGCATCAACCTCGCTGAAGTTAGTGAAAATAAAAATATTATTAAAAAATACATAAAATTTCAAGGAATCCAAAAGAATTAAACTTTGACTAGATTTACACATTAAAATAAAAACAAAGTATGAACTTGGTGCCAGAGTACACATTTATTTACAATATGACTTTCTAGCTAACGACATTCAAAAAAAATGTAGAGAGCGACACAAGAATTTGAGAAATGAGTGTTTTCAGATTGATGAGAAATTTTTTTTTAAAGACTATCGGGAATTACTGTGTGGTAAAATCTTATAAAAAACAAATTCTTTTTTTTATACAAAAATAAGAATAAAACGCTTCATCTTGTAAATTTCAGATCTGCTGAGTAAGATTTATTGCCGCTGAGCAGAATTAGCTTTTTGGGGTAAGAGGCTTCTCAGACCGTCTTCTTTGGTAAACCTTCTGCTGAGAGGAGGTGCTCAGATGGATCGTCAACAACACGAGGGCCTGGTCCAGCCTAAAAGGTATCACACATCATAAAAAAAAAAAAAAAAAAGACAAATCTTGTGTGTGCATGTTTGTTGAAAATGATTTTTTAATTGTGTTTTTTCAAACCTTTGTGCTAATTATGTAGTTGATTCCCTTTGGAACGGGCTCTAGGCCAATATTCTGCTTCAGCTCCATGGGAGGAGCAGCACACTTGACGGGAAGACCTTTAATAAAACTAAAGATAAGTAGCAAACACTTAGTGACATCATCCAGGTGACTTACTGTAGCTTGACTTCTGATTTGCTAAATTCATATAAACTATGTAAGATCTTTTTTGGCACCACTGCAAAATAAATGCGAAAATGTCTTCTATGGGAAGTTGAAGGGATTGTTCTGAAAATGTTCAAAACTAATTTAAAAAACTGATAAAATGACTGATAAATGAAGAAATCTAAAAAGTGCATTTATCTGTTAACGTACTCTTCTCCGTTTCTGTCTGGGGGGAAGAAGTGCTGAACCAGCTGCACAAACTCTGGAACAAACTGCTGCAGAGTGAAGATCACGGCGTTGGGGCCTGCATCAAAACTGTAGGCCACCTACAAGAGAGCAGACAGAGTGTGACCAGCAGCTTGAGAGATGCTCTTTCCTGTTCCTCATTTCAAAAACAACCTGCAAGTTTCACATCTTCATTACACAACCTGAGAAGTTCAGCTGCAACAAATTAGGCAAATTTGTGTTTTAAAAAAATAGACGAAGATAAAGAAAATTCTGCCAATGTAAAAGGGATTAGTGAGGTTAGTTTGAAAGTTTAAACTTTCACAGTTTTTAAAACTAAATATCTAGTCATACTGGTATAAAATCTTAATCCATCAAAAATTAAGATTTTTGATGGATTAAGATTACTATTTTGTTGACAAAATAGTAATAAATCAATATTTGTATTCAAATTGAATTTTAACAGGTATTTTACAAAGTGACTTTCTCTGTTTAGGAACCAATTTCCCAGTTGCTCACCCTGGTCTCCCCACAGTATTTGTTATACCGATGCACCAAGTGAATGATCTGCTGGGAGACACTGTTGAGGTAGAAGATAGGTGGGTGTGTGTCAAGGCAGGTGGCATGAAACTGGTTGCTGTCCTTCATGGTCAGCTCTGCAAATGCAGGAAAATCCTTTTTTCGCACTGCTTCGATCATGTCTACCATCCGACGTGGAACGACAGCGTCTGCTCGGTGCTACGCACAAACACACACATCATGCTCAGTGTTTCAACCACTCCGATTAAAAACACAGTGTAGGACTCAAATAAAGTACCTGTAACAGTAAACTTGTTTGTACACTGGTTTGCATCCCAGAGGTGCTCCCTATTGGTTTCCGTTCAGAACTAGCCTAAAAAGAAAAAAGAAAGTGAGGTTACCCAGTGAGGAAGAAGCCATTACTCCACAAGAAACACAAAAAACCAGACTACACTTTGCAAATGTACACAGGGACAAAGTGAAATTTTTGGGTTTATGTTTTCTGGTCTGAGTGTGTTTTCTGGCCTCTAAGTGTTTGACCATAATAACCACACAAGCACTTAAGTAACATCTCAAGATATCAGCCAGGAAGTTGAGGCTTGGTTACACACAGGTCTTCCAAACCGGACCCATTAAACCAGCTCTGTGTGGAGGAATGGGACAAAGTTACAGCTAAATATTGTGAAAAGTTGCTCAAACTAAGACAGTTTGAGCAACTGTCTTAGTTGCTCAAACTAAGACAGGTTAAAACACAATTCTACCAAATATTAAATGTAGTTTTTTAAAAGACTTAGGAAAACAGAACTATAAAATGTCTATTGTATTATCCTCATTATTTCACTACTTTGAAAAGCTAAACTAATAACCGCTTTATTTGTAGATATACAGATGGCAACAAAAATTCACAAGAACATTTTTATTCCCTTTTGTGACAGTTTAATTCTCAGAGTCAGACCTACCACTAGAACAAGAATCCTGAGCTCAGGCCAGTGACTCTCTGGCTCCACCTGCTGGGCTACACTGTCTTTCCCATCCTCTTTGCTTCCCATGATCCACTGGACAAACCCGCCATACATGCTTCTGCAGGCACTGCCTGAGCCCTGACGAGCAATCCCAGACAGCTCTCCTTCCACACCGAATGCCTGAGCCAGAGTATAAACTGCAACACAAAATGCATAAAACAAAAAACGCTGGCAAAATATAAATAAATAAATCTACCCAATTATAGTACATAATAAAGTAGTCACTTTTGTTAAGCACTATAACAGCGGACACTAAGAAATACAAAAGCTCACCAAGACAAGCAAATCCAGCTGCTGAAGAGGCGAGTCCAGCAGCAGTGGGGAAGTTGTTAACAGAGCAAATGTGGACTTTATGAGACAATCCCACTGAATCAGTCGAACGAGCGTCTCCATCATTACGTCGCTTCCTCACTAATCGTCTGACTAAATAGAAGAATAAAAATAAATGGGTAATAGCCTCTGATTTACTAGAATAACATTTCTGTACTCTACAGATTTCAAGGGGAAAACCTAAGCAGACATGACTTACTTTCCCTCAGACAGGACTGCAGTCTTTGATGGGTAATGTCCTCCTCTTTGCCATTGAGCCACAGTCTGTCCTCCTGAAAGGATCGGCTGACTGCAACTGTTGTTGTCGTTTTCAACTGAGCAAAGGAAATAATACAAGACAGGTTTATACCAAACAGCATTTATTTACTGATGTCATAAATTATCATCACGTACTCCAATTGACACAACTCAATGTCCAAAAGAAAAGCAAGGTTAATTTGTTTTTCTAGGTTAAAAGCTTGATATGACCTTCAAAAATGTACAAAGAAAGGATTATAGATCAAGTCAGTCACACATTTTAACACAGTTCAAAAGCATGAAATACAACAGGGATCCAACAGGAAATGGGATGATTACATAATATTACATCATGATCATCTTGAATAAAGCTGGCATGGTCCCATTGTTTTTCACGCAACGTAAAACTAAAAGAATAATACAAATGCTTCTGTAATCAGTTGTAACTACTTTTGAAGGTTTTAAAATACATTGTTTATTCTGCTTTACTAATATTGCTGCTAAATTTTCATTATATATATGATTAATATACAAAAATCTTAATACATAAAAACCTGCTGAGTTTTTTAACAATGCACACAATTTTTACTCCATGTCTGCTTGTGTTACTAACAAGCAAATAGGCTGCTTATTAATACTTACTAAAGTATGTATTAATAAGAAGTATTAAAAATTGCAAGAAGGCCTAACTTTTGTTATTCATTAGCTGCAATCAGAAGCAATTTCCCCAACCTGGTCTTGATGCAAAGTGACGCTCAAAGATGAATTGATGGGTAAAATTAAATCTTCATCCCTCTTCCCCCCTGCAATACAAGGTAGTCAATTTAGTAACAGATGAGTTAAAGACTATAAAGGATGATTTTCACTCAAATGGTCACAAATGTGGAGTTTTTAAACCACCATATAAAGACAATGTAATGTAATTGATGTTTTAGCTGTTTTACGACTATTACCAAAACAACTGAGGTTAAATCAAACAAGTCCAGGCGGTACTCACAGTATTTAATGACAGCTATATTCACAGGAGCGGTGCACGTAACTATACTCGGTTTGTCCATGCTGTCTTCAGGCATAGTTCTGTATGTGAGCCGATTTTTGGGCTACCTTCAAACTTAAATTCCTCTGTACGAAGGGTTTCGTGTGTTTAGCATGATCTCTACTGCTAATCCAAGCATACCGTAGCTTTTTCCTACCAAGCTCTTCTGATTGGCTAATCATAAACATGTGGCTTTACCCTCCACCAATCAGATGGAACCTTATTGACGTAAAAGTCCAACTAGCCAATGAGTAACCATCTGACCACGGTCATGCAGAAGTGGAGCAAGGACACACACCTATTCAGAGACTGGGGCATGTTTTACTGTAGCAAACTAATAAGTTTTCAAAAAGCAACATACAGGTTACAGCCTGATAAATTTAAATATCACCAAAAAGTTAATATATTTTAGTGATTCAATTCAAAAGTGAAATTCAAAAGGCAATGATATAAAGTATTTTATTGGCTTTATTTTTCTTTTCTGAAAACAGAATTTGAGTTTTTAAGTAGCTGTTATCCCGAATCTGCAAAACTAACAAACAAAATACCTTTTTTGGCTTTTAACTACTTAAAAAATAACTTTTTGCTATATTATTTTACATAATTTACAAATCTTTCATTTAGGAAAGATGTTTTAACTATGTTAACCTATGTTATCTTTGTATTAACTGTATCTGTGATAACTTGTAATTCAGCATCTTGTAACCATTTAGTAAAGACTACTTTTGTTTAATATTATACAAATCGTCAGGGAAACAGAAATGTAACTTCTACGATAAACGTACATTAGCACGTGTCCAACGAAAGCCAGTGCTTTTCTGCTATTTCCGGCGTCCACCGGAAGTAGGACCCATAATGGTTTCATTCGGCCAGAAATAGGGTGGATAAAGGTGATACAGATTACAGTACCCCGAATCCTATCTGCTGCACTCATAGGTTCACGTTTCACTGCTGAACAAGTTCTATAAACTTTTATTTATTTATTCAAATGACCAACAACACAACTGATTTGCAAGAGGTATCAAAAAACAAATAGGGAGGAATCCAACTCATTGGAAGATGCTGATTTAACCACAGAAGAAGAAATGCCTCAAGCTGAAAGAGTCTTTTCTGTCAAAAAATGAAAAAAATAACACGGCCCTCAGCAGCATTCAAATACTGTATGACACAATGACAAAACAAAATGTCATGAAGATGTAACACTACTCTTCTGCATTAAAATTAAAAATCCAGTAAAATATGGGATTAAGTCATGTGTGACCTGCAATGCCAAAACCATCTATGCTTGGAAGATGCTAATCAACCTCAACCTAGACCTCTTTTAGTGGTAATGTATTTATTATATTTGTGTACCTTTTATGGATGTCTCCAGGTGTACGATCTTAATGCTGTGTGGATGTGAATTAATGTGTGAGCAACAGACAACCTCAATTTCCCTACGGGATTAATAAAGTTTAACCTAACCTAACCTAACCTAACCGTAAGGACAGGAAGCCAGGCATCATCCTAGACAATTGCAATAAAGGAGGTGTGGACAACCTGGATGAGGTGATTGCAACATACAGGAACAAAAAACTTTTAAATGTAGTAAATTACAAGGAGATAAAGACAGACATTTGTTCACGTTTTTTATTTTAAACAGTTTTTGGATACAATGGCAATCTGTTAACTCTGGCTGTGGAAATTAAACCGAAACTTGAAAATATCATGGTTCCAACTTCCTGTGCAATTAAATGAAACAGATTCATTTGCATAAATTCTTAAATGAACCATGGTTATGCTTGAAGATGGAAAAAAATGTTTTAATGTATAAGGCTTTTATTATTATTATTATTTTAATGAAAACTTTAGAAACACAAGTCAGCAACAAGGAAACAATGTAAAAGAAATGTCCAAACCTAACAGGACGTTGGCTCTGAATAAAAAAAAAAGGTTGATTGCAGGATAAAATGAATGTCTTGCATCCTATGTTTGCAAAACAGAGTTTAACCATAAGGAGGGAAATAAAAAGAACAGAACTGTTGTGAGGAGGAGTCGGACAGTGCCATCAGCTATCATGGATACAACACAAGCTGTACAAGCCTGCAAAAACCTTTGTGAACACTGTGTGCTTCCTTTAAATCCCCCTCCATGCAGAAGAATATTAACCTAACATCCTTGTTCTTCTGTTTTGTTGTCTCCATTCCAAGGACACAGAAGGTAGTGTGGCATCCCAGGAATTTGATGAGAACACACGAGTCAGAGATCCTCGCAGAATCCCAGCAATGCATTTCACCTCCTGGAATTTTTTGCCTCATTCCAGCGCTTCTGTTTAAATCAGTAATCATCTTCGTCGTCTGAGTCCATCACCCTCCGTCTGTTGAACTGGCAGTCAGGCACAAAGCGCAGTGTGAGCTGAAATGGACAGAAACTGAATCGATGGTTTTAAGACATTTCAGGGGAACTTACTGTAACTGTGGTCTTTTTCTCCGTTTGCTGACTGACTTTTTCTAGGATCTCTATCAAGCCGGACTCAGAAATCTGAAAAGAGAAAAGTTTATTCGTTATTCTGCCATGGAGATAACAAAAAGCACTTTTTTTTTTTTTTGTCTTACCTTTCCTCCTAGCTTTCCAAATCGAGCCATCTGAATCAGATAGTTCTCGACCGCATTTGCCTTCTCTGGCTTCACCAATGCAAGATTGCTTACTGGAAAAAAAATAAATAAAAATGTGTGTAATGATATGCGAAATAGGCATTTAGTAAAATCTAAATTTGAGTGTGCCCTTACATCTTGCTCGAGCAGACTGGTCCAGGACTTGAGCCAATATCGAGTTCCTCATTTCAGTTTCTCTGTAAATAAACAAAAATAACATTTCCACATTGGTTCAGCTGAACCCAGTTAAAAACAAAAAATAAATGAAAATCATTTTAACCAAAAATACACCAGAACACCTGCACAGACACACAGGTGCAATGACAAATATTACATTCATAGCTGAATATTTACAGGATTTATATAACTCAATAAACCTGATGTTTACGCTGATGGTTGACAAAGATCTGCACCACGCATAACAAAAATACAATAAAGTTATTATAAACAATGATTAGCATATGCCTGTCACCTTAAATAAGGTGTTATTTATTCTGAAGTGCAATAAATAACACTCATGTTCTCGAAGTTGTTTTATTTAATTATCAGCAAGGGGAAAGAAAAGTTCAGTAAACTAAGCGGGTTGTTCAACTTTTAAAGAACAAGTAATAATGATGGTATAAAATGCTGTGTTATGACTATTACTTTGAGAAATATCTAACATTGCTTAAGTGCCAAGTGCGTACTGAACCGCTCCAATCGTCCGTCTTAAAGTGATTCTAAACTGTGGACAAGTTAGAACGATCAACAGTTTTAGTTTTCAATGTATTGTCTGTTGCCTTTGATCACGAGTCCAATTCAATATTTGACTGAGATCAGCTCAGAAAATCCCAAACAATAACTGTCTTATATGAGAGGAAGGACAACTAAATGAAAAAAAATACTAAATCACTTTAGCTTCAAGATTTTAAATATCCCAGGAACCTTACCTTTGTTTAGCTTCTTCACCATGCTGATTATTTGAAGCATCCTGAAAACAGACAGCACAGCTTTACTCTATTAGCTTTACACTAAAATTACAGATCACAGCCTAAATGTTTACAGTTCTTCTTAAAAACGTTACTTTAGGATTTCTGCTCTTGGTTGGAATAAATTTGTGCAAATAAGAATGAATCATCATGCAACCACACGTCAAGCCTCAGATACATTTTATTGTCAAATCAAGTTTGTTTGTATAGTACGTTTCAACATGGCATTTAGTCAAATAATCGAGAATAATCATTATCAAATATGCATCATTATTCAGTGTTCCAGTTATTATTAATCAAAGGCCACTCTAATCTAAATAGATGAGTTTTAGCCTTGAATTGTATTGTGTTAATACAGATGCACCGATTACATTTACTGTTTTCTGGTTTCCTTCAAAGAGATCCACAACTAGTTGTAACAATAGACTTAATTTGATAAACATTTATTTCAGATGTAAAAACAAATCTGTAAAACTACTGTAAGTTTTTTATACGTTTAAATAAAACATTATCACAAAGACATTGCCATGCCTATACTAGTTGATACAGCGCTAGCACAGTCCACAAAAAACAGTCATTTTTGTGCTAAAAGTAACGTTCAGCTAATAAAATACCCCTTCATAAGGGAATTATATACTGCAAAAAGCTCAAATTTGTAACAATATACAACATTTTTGTAGTAATTATTAGTTTTCCAGATAACAAATAAGTTAAACAAAACTCGAGTTTCCGATGTTGAAACTAATGTCTGCACCGGTATTTTTCAGTGAGTTTTACTGTTACCAAACTTTCCTAAAGTTCACTAAGTGTTTACATTCATGAAAATAACTGATCAGTTTCCTTATGTGACGTCACACGAGAAGTATGTGTGAAAGTTTAATTTGGTCAATTTTATCCTGATTAAGTAATGATTTCCAACTGGATAGCTCACCAAATAGGAAAAAAAAAACAAGCAATGCTAAAATATTCTTAATATTTTGTTAATTGACTACACAAAAAAAGTCTAGCTTTTAACTTTAAACATTTATTAAGAGCTTCCGATCGAATAATGAATAGCAAAATACTTTACCAACTGTAATCCAACACTTAACGGTTGTATTACTAAACGACAAAAAGCCCTATTTTTTTACAAGTCGACCAGTTTTAGTAGAGTTTCAGATTTCAGGGGGTGTGCGCTGACACAACAACACAAAGCTAACGCTGTCATGTTGCTATGCATCTGGTTAACCAGAACACGGGAGGAAAGTTTTAAACTTTGCTCGGACTTCGCTTCATTTCTTTGCGTAATCTGGTAATTGAGAAAACTACCCTGGAACCAGATGGTTTTCAGTGTTTAGGATAGCTACATTGTTAGCAGTAAAAGGACTGAATCCAGCATCTCCTCATAAGGCGGCCTCCAACACGTTTCCAGCTCCTGTTCAGTCCTTACCCCTTGCTTCGCCTGCAGTTCCGCCATTCTCTGTCGCCGTATCGCCTCTAATTCTTCGTCTGCCATTATTATTCACGGTAACGTTCTCCTTCAGATATAAAACAAGATAAGATACTGTACCCGAAATGCACACTTCACTCAAATCAGAGACAAGGCCCTACCTTAGCGCAGCCCCAGATAGTCGAGAGCAGATCACAGAGATCAGACGCTCAGGCGAAAGCAATGGAACACAGATAGGGGATCAATGAAGCTGCTGAACAGTTTTCTATTTGAAACTCACCTCAGTTAATTTTTTTCATAAATAAATGTCAATGTCAATTTCCAAACTATTTATACAGCATTTTAAAAACAGGTTTAAAACTGCACCAAAGTGCAGTACAAAAATGATAATAAAATAAGCTGATGAAAAGAAAAACAGAAATAATACAAGAAAAAATATATATACGAGGTATACATGAGATAAAAAGAATAAGAGTAATAATAAGTAAAATAAAAATGAGACTTTACATGAAGGAATATAAGCTTTCAGGTGAGGACTGATCCTGTCTTGTTCAGATATCATATGTGGGTGTTGTGTGTGTGTTTCATCAATTAATGACATACTGTATTACTGTGGCATTTAGCAAATATAAATAATTTTGGTAATTCTGACTGACCTAAAACGATAATTTTGGTTAAAACAAATTCTAAGAATTATATATTTAACTTAAAAAAGTGAGAAAAATCGTATCTTTTTTCATTGTATTAACTTCTGAAACAAATGTGACAGAAAAAAAACTACTTTTTTCCCTATAACTATAACTGGTAACATTTCCAGAGCCAAATAAAAATACTACGATTTCAAGAATTTATTTGCAGAAAATTAAAAGGGTTAATGACAAAAATACAATGTTTGCACTGTGACTTTAAATGCTGAAAAAAAAGTTTGTTTTACTTTTTAAAATGCAACACTGAAGAAAAAAAAATGACAACAAGGCATTTTCATTGTGAAGAAACCTATTAAGCATGTTGCTATATGTTACATTATATAAATTATGCATGGTTTATGTACCCAATTATATACATTCTGCATAATTTATATAATGTGACGCTATAGACATGTAAATTGTGATTAATTAACACTGTTAATAATCATAAAATCAGTAGAATAAATACCAAAGTTTAACATTAATTCATACGGGTGTTTGCACCAGTAAGACAACAGTATAGGTTTGTATAAACATTTATTTTAATGCTGTAGAGCTAATTTCTTCAAGGAAAATAAACAAATACGTATTTCACCATTAGTGCTGCCAAGAGGGTCATTAGTGGAGTTAACAATGCTTTTTTTCAGTCAGATAGTGATAAGTTGATATGAGGTTAACAGCAGATGCTCTCTAGCTCCCCCTGTATGTGCTGAAGGAGAAACGACTCACAAGCAGCGGCACATGATACCTCTGGCCTGGATCAGTTATAGTGAAAACAATCTGGGTGGAAAAAGCAGAGATAAGCCACTTACGTACAGCTCTGTCTGTGAGGTTACAAATGTTCACATATTCACAGGAGTTGTGATTGAATTATGGCTGCCATTTTCTCACCTGAACATAGGGATAAAAGGAGGTCTGTCCCATACTGGCCCAGTACTGACCAGTCTCGAAGTGCAATTTGTAGACAGCAGGTATAAACTGCTGCCGTGTAATCAGTCCTGGACATCGCCCATCGCTGTTACTTGTCCTGTGGAGAAACAATAAGCCTTTAGATGTGAGAATGGATATGACTCCTAGTAGATCTATATGAATGGTATTACCCAGAGGTTATCAGATGCCAGACATTGGTTGAGGGGTCTTGTTGGTAAAGTCTGATGGTCATGTTTGATCCTGGGACCCCCAGTGCAGTGTTCAGCACATGAGTGGTTAGAGGACTGGGTGAGCCTGGCATAGTTGTGATCTACAGCAACAGAAATTAAGACTTAATGCAGATGTAATGTTAAAACAAATTCTAAGAATAATGTATCTAACTCAGTCAATTCTTTTGCAGTTCAATTGCTCAAAAGGGATGAAAACTCTAATCAAATTGTCTTTCTTCACATATTAACTGGGGGGAAATTAAGAGACTGGAGAGACATGTAATAGATGCAAATCGAAACTTTAACTTTTCAAGAATTTCTAGACTTAGTTTCTTTCTTTATACTGAACATTAAATGTTGTCTGTTGGCTGCTAAAATTTGAGACACTTGATGTGAGTAACAAAGACACTTCAGATTCAAAAATAATTTATTTAGATGATCACATGATCTGCAACTTTAATCACTTTCAACTTCAGTTACATTTTAATATTAGCTTAAGACCATAAACCAGTGGACAGTTAAACTATCACTAATTTAATATAATTATTGCATCAAAATGGTCTTTTTTACTGTATTTTTAATCTCACCCAAAGTTCATAATAATGGCTTATATAATATGTTAAACAGTAAGTATAAATTGAGATAAATATTTATAAAAAGCTCTCTGCTTACCCGTCTTTCAGAGACAATGTGACTCTTCAGTTGCTGCAGCCTGAATTCGCTCATGTTCACTTATAAATAATGTGACGTGGTTCTGCAGTTTTTACTGTTACGTTTAACTTAAATTCGTGGTTTGATGAAAAGAATCAAAATTTTACTCACATTACGCCTGTAAAATCCTGCATACAGTCCCATTCGGTCAGCACGACTTTCAGTGCACAGAACCTATCTTTTGTCAACAACAAGCCTGTTGTGCAAGAATTTCGTTTGGCCACAGTTTTAGTTCAGGTCTTTGAACTTATATGAGACATGGCAGAGCACAGTCAGTTGTTGTGGGCCTGGCAGATAATTTAGCAAAACCGTTTTTTAATGAATTCTACTTATGTATTAAGGAGTATTATGTAAAAATTAACTTTTTTAAGCTCCTCCTTGGTGCTGCAGTCTCCAAGCCAAACTTTGTCCTACCTAGGTCTTGACATCCGTGAACAAATCTATTCATCCTTATTTTAAAACAGTAATGTGAAGCACTGACCATGAAAAAAGTCAGAAAATGGCTTTCAAGGGGGACGAGACTCTCATTTGAGACTTTTTGAGCTTCTTTAAGCTCCATCTTTAGTTTCTCAACGACAATATTTTAACTCATGAGAATCAAAGAGTGACATAAACCCACAGCAGGTGGAGGCCATTAAGTTGCTCCATGCAGATTTATCTCAGCTACATGGATCTATATGTCTCACTCTAAATGATTTCTCTTTTTAAGTCACAGCTGCTGGAGGAACTGCTGGAGCTGTGCTTGTTGCTTATTTCCAGCCATTTTGGTAAAATAAATCAGATTTTATATCTGTGTAACAAATCAGCAGGATGCTGTATGCTGATGATAAAAATGACAGAGCTGTAAAAATATACAGATTAAAAAATATATGTTTCTACGATGCTTGGTGCCAAGATTATGCATTATCACACAGAGTTTTCAGACAAATTGCTCTATGTGGAAAGTACTGCAGTTTGTGTATCAAGTGTGAACATAGATGTACCAGATATGCCCAAATACACACAGAGTGAATGCTACTGAGTAAAGCCTCTTTACCTTTAAAATGAAAAACTTCTTGACTCCTCTCCTCTTTTGTGTCTTTGTCTTTCAAAATAACATCACCAAACAATGTGACGCACACGTTTATACTTAATATAATAACACATTTACTACAGGGACAATTAGTGTTTGCATTTTTTATCTTAAAAGTGCAAATAGAAACATAGAACACATGAAGAGACAGATATTTATATATTTTTTCTTTTAAAAAGTACCACAAAACAAGTTCTAAATTAATATATGATTAAGAGAGCTAAATGCATACATAGTAGTAGACAATAATACACAATGTTACATGTTTATCTGGGCCTTTAGACATTTTAAGTGTCAAATATGTGGAGGAGTCTTGAGGTGAGATTTTATTAGGATATCTGACGCAAAAGAAATCTGAAAAACATGGAACGGTAACAGCTGACTGTTCATAAAGAATCAACTGGCACTCCTTCATTCTCACTCATGTTAGGGTTTTATGCATCAGGGCATAATAAAATAGTTGGTTGTTTTGGATTCTAAAATAATTTAAAACTTCACTACTTTTCATTAAACAAAACTGAAGTCAAAGCAGAGAAGCAAGTAAATCCTTCCAGTGGAAGCAATAGGATTTCAGAGGGAAATAAGCAGCAGGTGGATATGATTCAAAGATCATAAATATATCTATATATGTTTTTTTTTTTTTTTTTTGCCTATTTCCCAAATTAAGGCAATTTTCATAGCATCTTAAGTCACATATTGTAAAAAAAAATTCTCAGTGGAAAACATTTAAGGCAGAAATTTAAAAAAAGGAAATATAAAACCTTCATTTTAGACTCTGCAGACCTCAGTTAGCTTATTAATTGTTAAAGTGCATGACAGTGCAATTTAAAAAAAAGTTAAACAACTATGGATTGCCAAGAGGTCGGCCAAAGTGGGCCTAGGAACAAAACATTCCTAACACAATATTAGATCAACAACAGAATTACTGAAACAGAGAAAAATCAAACCATTTCAATGGCTCAAAGTCCAGACTTCAATATGATTGAAATGCTGTGGTGGAACCTTAAACAAACGCTTCGCAATCAAACATCAATAATGAAGTGAAGCAAGATTGTAAAGTCAACCAACATTCCTCCACAAAATGTGAGAGACTAATAAAGTCATACGGAACAAATAACTTCAAGGATGGTGCTGCTAACGTTGGTTATATTAAGCTATAGGATGTGCTGAGTTTAGGATGTATTGATTTTTCTTTATCTTTGTGTAATAGTTAAAACATTGCAGAATCTGTTTTTGTGCACTTCAGGTTAGACTATTTCAGAACCTGGTGAAGATCAGATAATTTTTCTATTATGTCCTGATGCGTGTAAAACACCAAACCTAAAACAAGGTACAATCTTCATTGACCACGAGTTTGTATGCTGCTTCTGCTGTGGGTTTTACTTAAAGGTTAATGTTTCTCTTCCTCCATGTTTGGTATTTGATCCACATCTTTCATATTTTCCTCGCTTTCTTCCTCCGGGTCAGAACTGTCACTATTCATCTGTGACCGACGGGTAGGGAAGAAGAAAACAAAGAAGATGTTCATTAGATGCCAGTACAGAATGACTCAGGAAATTCTCACATGCACCTTTAATGATTTTTCAAAGGAGAAAGAATGCACGCACTATGTGGTCTTCATCTTCATCATCAAGCACCTTCCTGTCAGGGCTCTCTTCGTAGATCCAGTGGCGGGAACTGGGTGGGAAGAAGGAGGAGAGGGAATTCTCTGGACTGCTAGCTAACACGTTGAACGTTGAGCTGAGCGGACTGTCTGCTCTTGTGGGAGAGTCTGCTAAATAAGATGAAACAGGGGCACTACTTTCAGTTTTCACACAAAAGATAAACCTTAACTCACTCCTGAGATTTAAGCACAAAACAAAGTTGGTAAATACCTTTCTTAAACTGATAGCCAAGACGGCGCAGTGTGTTACCAACAGTGTGCTTGGTGACTGTGGTCCCAGCTGCCATCAGGTCATTAACAAGCTCCTCCCGTGTTGTTGTGGGCTGATCCACCACTTTCCTTATGATCATCCTCATCCCTTCAGGCAAGATCTTGCATGGAGCTCCAGATCGAGGTCGATTGACGGTCATTTTATACTTCTTCCATTTTCTAATAATTGCACCAACAGTTGGCACCTTCACACCAAGTTTTTTGCTGATGGTCCTGTAGCCCATTCCAGCTTTGTGCAGATCCACTATCTGGCCCCTGACGTCACATGACAGCTCTTTGATCTTGCCTATTCTGTGGGAGAGGTTGGAATAAGAGAAACTGAGTCTGCAAGCAGATGAGTTTTGCTGGCTTTTAAAAACCATTTCTTTATTCCACACAGTGTCAAACTAGAGTCCATTTCAGAGAATAGTCTTGTTCCGTGATTTACAGATGTTCGTTATGCATCTGTAACGAACATCTGTAACGAACATCTGATGCGTTACATCTGATGCGTAACGCATCAGATGTAACGCAAGCAACTGAGAGGTCTCCATGAAAGTTTGAAGCCAGAAATACATTTTACCTTTGATTCTCCTCAGGATATATCCCCAGTACAAACTGTAAGGTGTAAAGTGGAATTGCAGAATAAGTGATTGCTGCAAAAGCAGCATGACTCAGCGCTGCAGAGCAATGGTAAAACACAATCCCCCACTTCGTCTGAGCAACATCTGATGCAGATGTTCCTAATGCAGAGCTGTGATCTGGAAGGATCTTAAACTAAATCTTAACAATAATTAAACAAAGATATATACGTTATATATAAGATATACGTAATATACATATGCATAAACATGCAGTACTATTTGATCATGTATGCAGTATATCCCATTTATTTTGAAGAAGTCCTCTCAGAATGATCGAGGCTAGTACCAGAAGCTTAGAACATCCACAATAATATCAAAAAGGTATACAATTTCTAAATAAAAGTAAGATTCTGTCAGTGTACCCTACACCGCATGTTTCTGCCTAACACCAGCATGAATTTTACAGATTTTGGGATGTATTTATGGTATGATCACATCATAAAAATACACAATTTTCCTGAATTTACCTTAAATTTTACATTAATCTTACCAAACCATTGCTGGAAAAATGTAAACTAAATAATATGGACTTAATTTTTGTTATGTGAAGATTTGCTAGAGTTATAACAGCATTGCAAAAGTTAAAGAAAAAAAAAAAAAAAATTCTGAATATTGTCTCTGTTGTCAATGGACCCAAAATATATGACACCTCACCTTTGTTTAGGTTTCTCATCTTGCTGATTATTTGCAGGGTCCTGAAAAGAAATAAGACCAAAAAAAAGTCACCTGAAAATATACAAGTATTTGTTTCTGTTCGCTTATGGCAAACCTTCATTTGAATTACTTTTTACAGAATCCAAGAAATCCAGTGAAAGCATATGTAGGATCATAATGGGCTGGATATTATTGATATCATTATTAAGCTAAATGGTTAGTGTTGTGAATAGGTTTCAGTGAATGTAACACCCAGTTCTGCCTCACCCCGAGCTCTGCCTTCTGCTTCTTCACTGCTCTCTGCTTCCTCAATTTATCTGCCATTTTTGGTGACAGAAACGTAGACCTGCAAATAATTACATGACAGAAGGCATCGTTCACGTTCCTCTCAAAACAGAGGCGACAACCTGCCCACTGACGGGGAGAGTAATCAAGAACAGAAACAATGATCCAGCATTCAGGGGGAAGCAATGGAGCACAGAGAGAAGATCACAAACCAGAGGCTCATTTCTACTGAACAGAGGAACTATAAATAAATAAATATAAAAAAACATAATTATGGACTCAACAAAGCAAAAACAAATTTTGTTCTTTACCTGATCTTTAAAGGTAAATACACAATTAAAAATATGAGCTGTACTAAAAACAATTTGGTTCTCGACAGGTAAAGTGTCTAAGCTAGGATGTCATCACATCCAAAAAAGGACTAACCAGTCCACTATACAAAAGACATCCTATACATCCTGCAAATATTTTATATAATTTAGCTTTAAAAAAACAACAAAAACAAACCAAGGAAAACACATACAAATACTGACTTCAAAGTTTTATTTCTGGAGACTCATTTGCCCAAAATATACATTTTCAACTCAGCAGTTGTTAATTTGGATGTATGCTTGCACTCACTGTGATGCTGACGAAGTATCTACCTTTTCATCTTCAACTTTCTAGCAGACACCTGAAGGTTTTGGATCAAAACAGATTGGTGTTTGGAACTTTGGCTTAGTTTGAAGGGTTAGTTAGTAGTCCTGCTTTTCCTGTTTCTAAAAAAAAATACCTGCTGGACATAGTCTATTCATATTATTCATAGTGCGCATCCAAAGGTGCAGTCAACGTCTTGTACACAATCTTTTTAAATAGTGTGGAAGTATTTGCTAAAAGGCGGGACCCTCCATACAGTGCAGTTTCAACAACTTAAATAATTTTACTGTAAAACAATTATGCTTCTTTTCTTTTTTATTGTTACTCTCTTTAGCTTTACAGCTTTATATTTCTAATATTTCTATATTTTTAAAGCTGTATTTTACTTAACTCTTTATTTACCCATTTACTTAACAATATATTGTTATTTAACTAACTTATTTTTAACAGAAGTGAAAATAAATGAGAATACAGCATTTGAGGTTACATCACCATTTCATTCGATCACTTGCACCACCTCATTTTAATGGGGTTAGGTTTTAAATCAATGCCAATATTACGCCAATAGAGTCCAATGTCAAGCACAATACAGACAGAACAAATATTGTTCCTTTAAAAAAATACTTCACTCATTATTTATTCACAGCACACTTGAGTTATTTAGGTCCCATTTTGAAAACAGTATTAGTTATTCCAGTTACTAAATACATCTGCAGTAGTCCCTGTCGTTCTTAGTCAGCCAGTGAAAACAGTGAAGGAAGGTTCAGGCGGTTCCTTATAGTTGCTCTCTAGCTCCCCCTGTAGGTGCTGTACGAGAAACGACTCACAAGCAGAGGGACATGATATTTTTGGTCCGGGTCAGTTATAGTGAAAACAATCTGAAGAACAAAAGCAGAACAATTTTTTTTAAAAGAAAGCAATAGAAAGGACAAACAATCTTACATTCTTATATTAATAATGTAACAAGGACTTGAATTGAATAGAAAGTACTTCAACTTCAATTCTAATCCAAATTGCTTCTTTAGTTGTACATTTAGATTAGAGGCATACTATTACAATATTATTCTTGTCATAGTTGAACATATTGCACTGTGGTTACTGGGGTGTTTTGAATCAATGACTCCAAGACATTCGTCTTACACTTAAAGTGGATAATTTTCCATTTTTCAGATGTGTTCTGCTTATGAAATCTAGATGTAAAGTGTGAATTGCTACTGACACATTTAACATGTTGGTCGTGTTGGAATGGATAGAATATTTAGGGAGGAGGCTTTTAGATGATTGATGAAAACAAGACAAGAGGTGCTGTTGCTTTTTATTCAAAAACATAGACTGCCTTTTGCTTAATAATTAAAAATCTAAGCCACCAACAAAAATGTAAATAATTCAGCAATGTGGCTTAGAATGAAAAGTCACGCTTGGCCTTTTCTTACCTCAACGTAGGGATAGAAGGAGGTCTGACCCATCCTGGCCCAGTACTGACCAGTCTCAAAATGCAGTTTGTACACACCAGATTTAAACTGCTGCTGTGTGATCAGTCCTGGACATCGCCCATCATCATTTGTTGTCCTGTTGAGGAAGTACATATTTTAAGATCTGAGAAAGAAAAAAGTTTTCGTATAATTTGGAGTTTGAAAGGGATCAAACGTAGAGATACTGTGAAAACGTATTTGCCGCTTTACAGATTTCCTGAGATTTTAGACGCTCCGAAACCTTTAAAAAGTAAAAACTGAAAAATATGTCAAAGGAGGCAAATACTTTTTCACAGTTTACCATTTTCAAAGAACATTACCCAGTGGTTATTAAGTGCCAGACATCGGTTGAGGGGTCTTGTTGATAAAGTCTGAGGGTCACGTTTGATCCTGGGACCCCCAGTGCAGTGTTCAGCACATGGGTGGTTAGAGGACTGGGTGAGCCTGACATAGTTGTGATCTACAGCAACAGAAAACAAGACGTGTTTAGCTACTTTAATCTGGAACAACCACATTATGAATTTGTCAAACGACGTCAAATATAAAAACCTTAAATTTGAGACAAGCATGTATTTTTAGGTTTACACATTTTCAGTGTTCACAAAAATCCACTTTTCCCCTCAGACTTCAATAAGAGACAGAGGAAAGTACTGAATGGAAGGAATTTCATTCAGTACTTTCATATTACCAATAGTGCTGGCTCTGTTCTGATTCTAATTTGGTTTGTATGCAATTCAATTTGGAAAAAATGGAAAGAAAATATTAATTTGCTACATTTGGGTGATTTGATTTAAGCTGTGAATAAATCAGAAAATCCAGTTATTTCATCTGTAACTCAAGGGGAAGTTCATTTACACATTCAATTTTATATCAAAATATTACAAAAAGAGGTATTTACACCATGGTGCAACTAAAAAGAACTGTCACAAAGCTTTATGGCTCCAAAATTGAAATAGTCTCTAAATGAACTTTTAAAAAGATGTTTAAAAATACAATTTATACACAACATCTAGTGAATCAAGAGTAATATCAGTCTTGTTTACAGAAAAATAAGATCTAAACTCGTTAAAAGCTTTCTGCTCACCTTACTCTTAGACAGGATGTGCCTCCTCTGTAGCTGCAGCCGGAATGCAACTCATGTTCACTTATAAATAACATCGGATGTGGGTCAGCAGCTTGGCTGAGAAATTTAATTTAATTTTATGGCTAAATGAACAAAATCAGATTTTTACTCACACTAAGCCTAAGAAATCTTGCACACTCTCCTACTCAGCACACAGAAACTTGTCTTTTTGTCAACAGTAGGCCTGTTGTGCAAATGTTTCCTTTGGATACACTTTTAGTTCAGCTTTCTGAACTTATATGAGGCACGAAAGAGCAGAGTTTATTGGTGGGGGAGTTAAGAATCCGTGAAAAATAATGCAACAGAGCAATTCTTTATTATTAATGTTATCAATATTTTATGCAGGCAATTACCTCCGTGTGAAAGGTTAATTTTCTCCTAAGTAATTTTCCTCTCATGGTCCAAAAACATGCAAACATGTGACTGTGAGTTGACCTTTGTGGTTAGGTGTGTGTTACTGAAGAACGTGGTTTTTGGACAAACTCAACAAGAATCTTAAAGCTCCACTTTCATTTTCTCTATGTGTTAACTATTGGAAATGAAAGACTATAAACCCACAGCTGGTGGAGGCCATTTCATTGCTTCATGCAGACTTATTATGTCAGCTATATGGATCTGTCCTTCTCCCTCTCATTGATTTCTGTCAGGCGTACTCGGCTTATACAGAGGCAGCTGCTGGGGGAACCGCTGCAGTTGTGCTTGATGGCTTTTTTCAGGATTTTATTAAGTAAATCTGATTTTATGTCTGTGCAGCAAATCAGCAGGATACTGTGAACTGCTGATAAAAAGGATGGAGCTGTAATGCATACAGATTTTTAAAAAAATGTATCTGAGTTCTTTATCTGTTTCTGCGGTGCTCGGTGCCAGGATGATGTATTATCACACAGATATTTAGAGTCATCGTTCAGAGAAATGGCTCCGAGAGGGAAAAAAAGCTGCAGTTTGGAAACAGTTTGTGGAGTACATGTGAGATCACAGATAAATCAGGACTGGCAATGTGTGAATGTTACTCAGAACTGTCTCTTTGCAGATGTGCTCTTTAATAAACACATCTGAGGACTGAGTGAAAAGAAAGATTTGAGGTCATTTGGTAACAATTTGATCTGGACTCAGCTTTTCTCCTTTTTGTTTATGGTGTCCAAATCTAAAAAAAAAAAAAAAATCACTCTTGAACCTTGACATCACTTCTTCAACCATTGTCTTTTATTCTTCTTCCATTTCTGCAATAGTCCTTCAAGATAAAAACATACCACAATGTGCTGCATACATACTCAATATGAAAATACTTTCACTACAGTGACAAGTATTTTATCTTGATAGTGCAAACCAAAACATGTAACAACATAGGAATTAGATCATTATTTATAACATCATTATTTTCCTTAAAAAAGTACCACACAAGAAGTCCTAACTTAATATTTAGTTCCAAGAGCTAAGCAATTACGGTAAAGTATACAATAATACACAATATTACACACTGATTGGGGCCTTTACACATTTCAAAGTGCCAAATATGTAGCAGAGGAGACCTGTAATATTTCACCAGCACACCTGTTGTAGAGAAAGTGCAGTTCCTTACAAAAGTATTCATAACCTTTGACCTTCTCCACATTTTGTCACGTTTCAACAACTAACGCCAATGAATTTTATTGAGAGTTCATGTGAAAAACACAATGTAGAAAGTTATGAAACGTAAAGAAAATGAGACGCTGTTTTCAAAAGATTTTCAACAGTAAAAATCAGAAAAGAGTTGAAAAAGAGCCCCCTTCACTCTGCTACTCTAAATAAATCCCTGTTGTCTTCAGAAGTTGAAACCAAATGTGAGCTTTTGGCCTACATGCACGAAACTAACACAGCACATCAACGTGGATACACCTTCCCCACGGTAAAACACGGTGGGGGCAGCATCATGCTTTGGGTTTCTTTTGCTTCAGTCAGATTTGGTGGAGAAATTGATAGAGCTACAAAAAAGAAATGTTTACAGGGGTAGACAGGCCTTCCAGCAGATAAGTGACCCTAAACACACAGCCAGAGGTACAGTGGAATGGCTGATATCAAAGCCCATTAATGTTTAGTATTGTATGACGTTGTTCTCCATCCAGTCTGATTTTATTTTTTCCTTTACATTTGCACTGTTTGACTTTTGAAAAAAATCTGCAATGTATCTATGCAGTGATTAATGCTGGTAATTGTTGTGTTGTGCAGAGAAAAGACAAACCTACGTAAAATACAGAGGGAGGCTTGTGATCAGAACTGATTCATTTTCCATCAGTGTGATTCATGGGGAGTATTGCTGTTCTTATTGATCCGTGCCTTCAGTGGAACCGATTCATTTTAAGTAGTGAGGCTTTAATCTTTACTCAGTTTCCAGTTTTAATTTACATTTACGTTATATGTAGAATCAGTGAGTCCTTCTGTTTCTTTCAAGGTAATCTGAAATAATCTTAATTCTATTCATGTTTTGTCGTCACATCCTTGTTTCTAGGTCAAGTAAAACCAAGCAGCTGTGGTAATAATAAATATGTTATATGATTTGATATGTCCACGCCACGTTGAGCCTGTTGGTGGGCGTTAACTTGAAGGTTTAGGTTTCTCTTCGTCCATGTTTGGCACCTAATCCACGTCTTCTACGTTTTCTTCTTGTTGGTCCCTCATATTTCCTCCTCGGGGTCGGAGCTGTGGCTGCTCATCTGTGACAGACAAGCAGGCAAAAAGACAGACGTGGAGACGGGGAGGTGAGAGGGAAAGACAAAGAGGCGGTTCATTAGCTGCCAGCTCAGAATGACTCAGGAATTTTTTTTCTTCTGTGAAAATAACTTGATTTCACAGACTTGGTTCATGTGCAACTTAGGAGATAGAAACTGGAATGTCTCACTCCAAATGCCTACTTTAGAAAAAAATGAGCCACTTGCTCCTTAGTGGTGCAATGTTGGGGGGGTTTCAAAGAATACAAGCAACACATGATGGTCATTGTCACACACCTTCATGTCGGGACTCTCCCTGTGGATCCGATGGCGGGAACTGGGTGGGGAGAGGGAGGACAGGGAATGCTCCGGACTGCTGGCCGTCACCACGTAGGACAAGCTGAGTGGACTGTCCTCTCTCAGCGGAGACTCTGGAAAACAGGAGGAAGGAGATTATACCTCTTGGAGATGAGGCACTAAAACGAAGGATTTTTGGTGAAACAGTGTGTAGAAAACGAGCTGTGACCGGCTGGCTTTTGTAGCGGGTGACAGGCAGACCATCGGAGTGGAAGTGACAGGATGAAGGACAGATGTGGCGTGAGTGGGAGGGAGGTGAGAGGCGGATAGGATGCATGGTGATGGACAGACGAGTCAAATGATGGTGGGGTAAATTAATATAATGATGAAAGCTATCAATCCATCAAGGTCACTCAGCTGCATCTCACACAAGACGTAGATTGCTCCACAGGGACACTGCGTGTCATTTGTGTTTCTGTAGATTATCAGTTTGTTTAAAGCTACAGTTTAAAGTCAGTTTTCAAATAGGATCACAGGATTTTGGCCCTTTCATTTGCATATTAAGCGCCTTGCAAAAATATTCATTTTGACTTGAACCTATTAACTTCTTTTCATCCTAAACTAAAAATGTCACTTTATTTTATTGAGATTAAAAGTGACACCAACACAAAGAAGTGTATAACTGTGAGACAAAAGGAAATTTACAAATGTTTTTCCCAATTTTTTTTTGTCAACTCAAAAACTAAAATTTGTTACGTGCACAGGTAAAAGATGTTCTCTAAAAAATAAAATCTCTTCGTCTGATGTGGACCTCTGTAGCTCCTCCAGGTCGGATTTTGGCTACTTCTCAGATTAGTGCTAACCTTTCGTCAATTTACGGGGAAGAGCCTTGTCTTTGGTATATATGCAGTTTTCTCTCCATTTCAGAAGGGTCAATTAAAGGGTAGCTGCAAAATGTTCAAAGCCTGCATGTTGTTTTATAACTTAACTCTGCTTTAAACTTGATTCCTTGGCCTTCATGGTGCTCTGTTCCTTAATATACCTAAAAATTAACATTTAAGTCCACACAGATGTGGAGCTAACATACCTGGTGACTTCTAAAGGTAATTATTTGAACTACATTTGTCACATAGCAAGTTTGAAAATGTTTCTGAATATTTTTGCAAGGCAGTCAGTGTTACACTTGCAAGCTGGTGTAACTAATGATAAACATCCACATGATGGCAGCAAAATCCACGCAGTATTTTAGGTAGTGCTCACATAGTTTCCTTTTCTTACTCCTTATATTGCTTAAAACTATAGCTGTATTAATCCACTGTGGGTAGTATTCAATTTGAAGCATATCATTACTGGATGATGGAAATAACAGACTGATTAGTTGAAAGAGTTGTGGCTCCACTCATGCATAACATTTCCATCCTCGTCTGCCCCTGCAGCACCAATTCTGAGTCATTATGATCTGGACTGGTGCCTGCCAGGACTAAACCAGAATGAATCTGAAAGTAGGCGCATCACACCGAGTCTGTTTTAAAGCGATTTTGATGCACCAATAGATTATCTACCGTTTGATCTCAAACCAGTGTGCCTCCGCCGTCGTTCTGAATGAGTGTCTCACCTTTGTGGTCGTTCTTCTGTGTGTCCATCCTGTCAAGGCTGTCAAGAAGCCCATCGATCTGTGTCTTTATCAGAGTCAGCTCTTTTTTAATCACCTGCAGCTCTTCCATCCCCACTGAAGGAAAGAGGGAGAGGGAGGTAAGCGACAATAAGAATTACAGAACCTGAAGTACCTTTCAGCAGAGGTTCAGGTCTAGCTAGTATTTAAAAAAATTGCTGCAGCTTGGTTCAGCAATGATAATGTATTTTAGGAGGAACAGTGCAGGTATTTGATTAACACTTTACATCAGTATGTTTATGTTTCAGGGTATGTTTTCTCATATGACCTATATGATATTTTAGTTTGCTCAGGTATTTTCAGGCATCAATCACAAACTTGAGTTGTATGTTTATTTATTTATTTTTTTACTATGTTCCCTCATCCCTTTGTCCTTCATCACTAATCCCTTCATCCTTCACAGCGCTTCACTTATTCCACATTTTGTTTTATTACAGCTTTATTACAATTTGAATTAGTCATGTCTGCAACCAACTTTCTTAAAGTCTGAACAAACGGTTGGCTGCTTTAAATCAGAACTAAAATTTACTGAAGCCTCTCCAAAGATTTAAACACTTTTTTAAAACAATTAGCTGTTTTCATATTTTATTTCATTTTTGCATTTTATTGTTTTTGCTTATTTTTACATGATGTTTGCACACAGTTTTGTCATGTTTCCTTCATCTTTGGTCCTTAATTTATAAGAGTTGGAACCTAAAGCTAGCTTCTCTACCAAATGCTTCTGTTACAGCTACAAGGTAGTATTTTTTTCCACACCGTTTTTGAAAAGCTTAAGTGAATCTGCCTCAGCCCATTCATATTACTCACACTTGGCTGTGTTTGAACTTGTGGAGTGGGCTCTTGAGCTCTTAGAGTGGGTTCTGTCTCGACTGCGTCTGTGCCCACTGGAGTAGGAGTAGGAGGAGGAGCGGGATCTCTTGGCCACACTTGGTCCTGAAGGGACAGGAGAGAGGGAGGCTGGCACACGCTGATAGTCACACGCCCTGCAAATTAAGCAGACAGACAGTTTTCAAAGTAACTTATATTTAATTGCGACTGTATGCAACCAGTTTTGTCTGTGTAGCATGTAAAGCTTTGCTAAGGTTTAATCCAAGTGAGATGGAAGCAACACATTTAGCCATAAACAAGAGAAAATCTAATAGATTCTGAACTAAAATGTTCATGAGATCAGGAGAAAAGACCATGCGTCTTATTTCACTTTTCTCACATTTTAAAAGGATTTATTTTTAGAAACCTTTTGCGTGTATGTGTTTTGTGCACACAAACACATAATTAAGACCAAAATTAGTCTTTTATCAATACAAATAAGTTTCTTCTGACTGTAAGAGAGCCTAATGTTTTGGCACTACTCGCCTAAAGCCCCGACTTGATTCTGATAGAGAAAATGTGGCGAGAGCTAAAGATTAGGGTGATGGCAAGGAGGCCTTCCAACCTCCAAGACTTGAATTCCATCACTACATATGCAATAAGCTAGTCAGTAAACATAAATAGGGTTTAATCCTGTTATGCCACAAAAGATTTTCTATTGATTAATGAGATTGATATGGTTTTCGACATGTCACTCTTTAATAAAGTGTATAAAAAAACAACAAACAAATCAACAGTTTTTGTTATTTATTTTACTTTTTTCAAAATTTGCAGCTCTTTTTGAATTATTTTACTGTTTTTATAGAGTTACTTGTCTTATTGCCTATAAAAAAATTAAAAAAACTTGGTTGCAGAAAAAATATTTTACATTTAAATTTACCACAGGATGGGCAGCTCTGAGCCCCACTCTGTGTGTAATAAAGCTCAATATTTCTGATTTGTTCAGCAGGTAGAAAATCATTAATGGCCTAAACACTTCAATATTCAACACAAAGTCAAATGTGATAACATTTGTTCTACTGTATTCAGCCAAAAGCAGCAGACTGTAGACATTGAAATAGATGAAATAAACTAGGTAAAATGAGAAGGCAGCTATTAAAACAAATACGCATCTTTGCACTGTTCCTTTGTTTTTTTTTATTGTGTCTCCAGAGCAAGAGAGTGAAAGTGTTTCCTCTGGCGCCGGCCTCCTCTCTGCGGACCGCTCCATGTCTCTATCTGTCACTGAATGTAATTGGTTCTGTCAGGGCCAATCAATAGCGCCCCGCCAGGCTGGTAGTGCTGCAGACAGCGGGTGTATCACAGTCAACCTCTATAGTGGTTACAGAAATGACACTTTGTGCATAGCTGTTTCTGTAGAAAGAGAAATATGGTGGCGATTTAAAGTAATAAACAAATAAAAAGAAAATCCTCAGCACTCACTGACCCACTGAGTAGGTGAAACACAAGCCACAAGATCAAAGTTCACTGTTTAGAGCGCCGTCTGCACTCAGAGTATTGCATCAGTCAATAAAAAGCAGCTTAAAGTAATTATTAATATTTTATTGGAGTAACATAGTCTCACACTGAAAAATGTTGTAAAAACCAGCAGAAAAATACATAACAGCAGCATTTTTTTTTTTTATAATTTATACTTCTTAAAGTTGATCAGAATGTCTAGGGACTTTTAATTATTAATCCACATCTTCCGTTTTTTTTTTTCCTTGGTAGAAATACATATGATATAGTGATAATTTTCTATGAGCCACTAGTCTGGATAAGTCTGAACATTTACTCATCTCTCTATGATGTGACGAAATTGGAGCCCAGGTGCAATTTAGACTTTAAATGTACTGGGCAGTAAAGATGCAAAATCAGTTTATCTTGAAATGTCTAAAAATCAGAAGTATTTAAAAATGAAAATTCGGTAAAGGTGCAAATACTTTTTCCACAGCGCTTTGTAAATTAAATCTGGGTATTAACCAGGAGCAATGAGCATCCAAAAAGAGAACTTAAATCATGATGGTAAAGTATATTCGCTGATTGAGTAGTCATTGAGTCGCAGAGCTGTGAACTCATTTCTATGTTTTGTTGTTTTCTGAGAAGCTGTAAATCCTGGAAATGAGACCAATACACATACTGCGTCGTTGTGCACCTCAAAAACAGAGCGTCGTCACATGGATGAAGTGCATCAGGACACCATAACTGAGTGAGTTTACATGATTCGAGCACCAGGGAGTCTCGTTCTCAGGGAGCATCGGGAGAGACGACAACCAAAGACATATTGGAGTTTAAAGGCTTTTCGAGCGGTTTGCAGGGGGCAGATACACAACGTGATGTTACACCGGCTTTGAAGTGTCATCCCAGAGAAAGGAAGCTCAGACAATGAGAGAACGCAGACGGGTGAGGATTACAGAAAAGTGTGTGGGCGTATGTGTGTGAGAGAGTGTTTGTCTCTGTGGATTAGACCGTGCATGTAAAGCAGCTTTGTCAGCTAGAGCTGTTATCAGTGTGCTGAAAGACACTTTACTTTTGTGTTTGAACAACAGGACAGTCCACCAAAAGACTAATTTCTCTCATCCTCACAAAGTGACGCTGTCAACAACAAACACTGAAACACAAATGCACGCATCATGCATAGGCACACGCACGGATAGACTTCACAGATTTAAACCTAGAGGGATATGCATATAAAAATAAATATTTCATGTTTTGCTATACACATTCACACACAAGCACACGCTCACACGCAGCTGTCTGTAGTGTTGGCCAGTAGCACGGAAAATAATCAGGCACTGTGTTAGACACAAATTGAAAATCAGTAGCGAATGTTCCCCCTAAACAGAAAGAAAATGCAAAAGAAGAAAACAAAAGAGAAAAAAAGACAGTGGAGCAAAATTGACATTAATTTAAGCAACTGATGAACAAACTTAGAAAAAAAGAACTGATAGAAGGAGATGCACATTAACCATGTGTGTTTGTGTATAAGTGTCCTTATGCATTGTGACCGTTTCCTGTTATTCAGATGTGCTGATGCAGCAGTTAGAGTTTGGGCCTGAGGGATGGAGGGCGCTCCCAGAGCAATTTTAGTAGATGACTGATTACATGGAGCCACTCACCACCTTGTCCACCTGACTGCTGAGCTTACAGTGCAAACATTTTAACTGCTCAGCCAAGAGTTTATGATACTTACTCAACAATAATGCTTACACAGTTTTACAGAGACATGCCTTTATGGTTGTCAATATTATTAAATCTTATCTTTAATTAGTGTTTTTGTTCAATTATGGTTCATTTGTAGTTTAACATTCATATTTTCTATAATCAGTCAAGAATTTTAAAGGGCATTATTACATCCAGCACATTTAAATGGTGTAATAATAGTTTATCATATCTTGTTAATGAATAAACAAGGCAGAAAAATAAGCATCAATCCACAAGTGGTGATATTCCTACCCTAGTTCAGATTTGAACATCGGAGAAAATGGAAGTGGAAAAATTGAAGCTTTTTCCTTTTGATTTTCATTCTGTCTCGCTGCCTGGACAAGTTTGATAATACTGATTTGTGAAAATTCCTGTATTTTTACAAAATTTTCTGTTTGACATTGTAAGGCATCATTTTATTTTTAAATCACATTGATCTAAGAGTAGAGCCTTGTGGGATCCCTTAGGCAGGACAACCCGTTCCTCGTTAAACTTTAATATGTAAGACATGACAAAGATTGGATATTTGATTTAAATCTGGACTTTGAAAGGGCCCTTCTGACAGGAATATATTTATCTTACCAATTATTAAACATTTAGGTCTAATTTCATATTGTTTTTAGCCAAGAAATTTAACCTCCTTCCACATTTTTGGTGTCTCTCCTCAATATAAGCAGGTCTACTGATGGTTACTACTTGTAAATGGGCATGTTTAAGTGGAATAAATGTTTCTGCATCCACCCATTGGCTTACACCTTACTAATACCAAAATATAAAACCAGATGCTGAATAGGGTGCGCTGTAAAGAACAACTCACATTCCTGCAGTAGAGCATGAAAACATCTGAACAAAGCAGTTCTTAAAAATCTTCAAAATATTTCACTGTCATGGAGCCACCTTGTTGTTTTGTTAGGCAAGTGTAGCTGGGTCTTTTACCTTTCAGTCAAATGTCTTTTATTAAATCACACAGTTTTCATCCAATCCACAACCAGGAATTGTGCTAACAGCGGGTTTGCCGCTGTCTCTATAAAAGGAAGTGCATCTTTTGCAGGTTTGCAAATGTTTAATGTTTGATTGTGACTACTAAGAAGCAATACTAAACAGAGACAGAAAGATGGACAGCCTGAACGTAGACAGAAATCAAGACCGTAAAATCTCGTTGCTTTCTGTGACACAGACATGCAGTGAGGTGTGTGAGAGACCCGACTTTCTGACAGTACCTGTCGTAGTAGTCCTCGTGGTAGCTGTCGTAGTCCAGATCAAACTCTGACCTGCAGAACAGGGAGAGATAAAGTCAGATCAGATGGATAAAATGCTTGCAAAACTTTGATGAGGCACTTTTGTTGTCTTTGATTTCAGATAAAGGCTGTAATTTGCTGAGGGGTTAGTGGGTAAATGTGAGAGTATACAGTTTTTTTGCTGCAGCCTCTTCATCTGGAAAAAAAAAACACTGCGCTCATGGTCTCCAGCCAGCTGGAAGAAAACATTGGGTTTTCTTTTTCTGCTGCGGCATCCAGGTGGAAAATCCATAAAAATTGGATCGCACTGCAACCGTATCACCCACTGAACACATCGATGTTTGAGCTTTCTGTGGTGAGCCACAAACCATGAGACAGACGGGAAGAATGAAAGGCAAATGAATGATGTGACAGTTAACTTGTAAATGTTGGTATAGTTGATGCATACCTTTAAAAAAAAAAAAAAAACGGACTCGAGGAAGAGAGAACAGTGACACTAAGCTCCAGCGAGAGCACATTCTGGTGTGTCAGACCTCATCGTTCCTCCCAAATCCCTGCAATGAGTCTCTATTAATCCCTGCATGTGGCTCACCATCCCTCAGTCTGCTTCTCTGTCTCACTGACTCTGTCCTCATCATTATGTCCCTCTTTTTTTAAACTGACTTCAGTCTCTGCGTTAAACTACAAAACTGTCCTTAAATACATGTTTAATAAAATCATCGTAAAGTTTCAACATGTGGAATATTCATCTGTCTTTTGCATACAAAGTGACTGACAGCAAAGACAGAAACTGATGCAGTGAAGACACCGTCATGAACAGACAGGTGTGAGATTTCTCTACTGGTTTGTCATGAATCCAAAATCATCCGAACATCCATAAGATCTAGAAAACATGTCCGGCCATGGTTGTGCTGCACTGGAAGAAAAATCAAATAACTGACTCAAAAGATGTTTTTTAATGAGAATATGTGACAAATAAAATGTCAAACGAAACATCAAAAATGGAAAATGCTTCATCCATCCATGGGCACTTTCAAAATCAGGGTAAACACAAAGGAGCAGACAAAAGTCTGACATTTTATACATTGTTTGACTTTGTGACTATTATTAAAGACAGTGTTATGGAACCCAGTAGCTTAAAAAACAGCACAGTTTTATGGCTACTCACCAATATCAACGTATTCAAGTAGTTTTGTTGTTATATAGTTTGTCTATCTATTGTCTACACTGGATTATCCTTTGTTGACAAACATAAGAAAATATTGATGAAAATATTAGCATATTTTAACTGCTGTTGTACTTACATTCAGCTCACATTTTTGTTTGTTAAAACATGATGAGCAATAAACTAAAACTAATGCTGAGGAATTAACTGCATGTTGTTATTTTTGTACATTTAAATATGAATTATAAAGATCCATTTTATATTAGCAGAAATTGATTTTTGAAAACTTCTCTCATATCCTTCCTACTGAATAAACAATCTGTTTATCAATTTTAGGGTAATCCTACTGGTGACTCCACTCATTGTTGTCAGCCTCTGCCATATAAAAAGAGGAAGCTAAAGTGAGCACTTTACATTATTAAAGTCACAAAAGTGTTCAAAAGAATTGAGAAAACAGCAAAGGGAAAACTCTCGCAACCTATTTGTGTAATTGTGTGAATCCGAACTCTAGACTTGTTTTGGATCAGATCGTAATCACATTTTCTCAAACTCTGCTCTCACTGTCTCATGCCAACTAGTTTGCTGAGCTCAGGGGACAGAAAACCTCCAAATAATTTATAGCAAGAGCTCATTTACTACAAATGCAATGTGCAATTTCAGTCCAATTTCAAGGCGGCCTTTTTGTTGTCCCATTTCATACAGAAATTATCCCTGCGTTGTTATAGCTCTTTCTGTCAAGCTACATGAAACATCTCTGTCTTCCATTTGAGGATTCAATATTATGAAGGCATTTCTGGCCTTTTACATCTTGTTCCTGTAAAAAAAAAAATCCATGTGGAAGAGGAACTGAGCACAGAGACAAGCTGCAAATCCTCAGCTTCTCAACTAGGCTGACCTTTGTTTTTCTGAGTGAATTCATCTTGAAGAGAAACAGAAAATAACAGTCATTCAACAAAATCCTCACTGAAGGGGAACCAAACTGCTGCTCGGTTTCTGTTCATTTGTTTTACTGTGTGGATTTCTATCTTGGGATCGAGCGTTTGCTGGACGAACTGTCATTCGGTAAATAATCTCTTTGGGAAAAAAATAACATCAAATAGTAATAATAATTCTTTTGTAATGTTCTACTTGTAACAGTCTCAGTTTGACTGTTATACTCTAATCAGCAGTTTGCTGTCAGAACTACAAATTATTACTAACAGAACTCAAAAGTCCAGAAGAAATTACACAAAATGCCTCTTTAGAATAATTCAGTGGTTGTTTCATGTGGGATTAAGCAGGTCCTGTGACCTGATCCTCTCACAGCAGCATAGATTAGGTTACTATTGTAATAAATCAATTTATTGCTTGTCCCTTTGTAGCAGGCACTCTTGAAAATGCATCTAACCAGGATGCCAATGTTACATGTCTACTAAAGGTGTGAAAACAGTATAACAACACAATCATCTTCAATGCAAGCGATGTGGAAAAGAAGATTGAAAGTCAACTATTTTGAGAATAAATGAGATGTTTAAAATAACCAATTTTATTTATAAAGAACTTTAAAAGAACCACAGCAGAAACAAAGGGCTGCACATAACTGTGCACCATAAACATACGAAACTAAAACATATAAACATGACGTAAGATGATAAAACATTTAACACAAATAAAACAAATTTTCGCTGATGTTAAAGGAATAAAAATGGGTTTCAAAAGTAGACCTGTTTCAAAAGTAGGCAGTGAATAAAGTTCACTAAGGTGGAGGGGTAATTTATTCCACTGCTGAGGAGTTGCACTAGTGAAGGCCCTATCCCTCTAAACTTCCTCCTAAACCTTGCACCTGCAGGATGTGAATGTGTTGCAAGAGCATTCAGGCCTTTACAAATCAACCAAAAAAAAGTAAAATAAGCTCTAAAATTAACAGGCAAACTGCGGTAATGTGTTCAGTTTTATGAGTACTAATTAAAAGCGTTTTGAATTAGCTGCAGACGAGGAGGAGTGACTCACCCCAACAAAAAGTCAGTAATGAAATAAAATCACTGTTTCAAAGAGTTGCCAGAAAAGTTTATTTTTTCTAATTCAATTCAAAAATACATTATTTATCCAAAGGGGAAATTAAATGATAGAATCTAAATGTAACACATGCTAACCTAGGGCTCTTCAAAGAGTTATTGCAGATGGTTGTGGCTGTGGGAAGGAAGGATGTTATGTAGCAGTCTGCGTTACAGCAAATTTGAAGAAGCCTCTGACTGAAGACACTTTGCTGTTTTATAAATAAAGAGAATGCTCAGGGTTACCCATCATTTTCTTGATTTTATTTTCACCATCTTCCAGAGATTCTACAGTAGTAGTAGAACAGAACCATTTGATAAAATTGTAAAAGCAGGACTTTAAAACTGGCCTAAGTTTAAAATCATACAAATTGTCAACATTTGGTTTGATAGTCCAAACATGGACTCACTGGGACCACTTGGTCCAAACACCATCACCTCTGTTTTCATTGGACTTCAGGGCCAGATAAGCTTAAATATCGTAAAGCTTTTGCAATGAAAGCACCACCCTTACATAACAGGTAATTGTTTGCTCAGCGGACAGACCAATATTTAGTGTGATAGATTTAACTGTGCATAATATCATAAACAAATATTTAATTCTTCATTGTTTGTAATGATGGCCAGGTACTGTCGCTGAGTTGGAGTAATGACACATTGTCAGAGTTTTTACTTGATTTAGTGGATATAAATCTTCCACAGCCCCTTTAAACAACAATTACATGCAAAGAAAGCAGCCGAGCGCCTCGGCCAGCAGAGAGAGAGAACAGCAGCAGATGGACAGCGGGGTCACTAAAGGCTAATTAATTTCTTTTCATAATTTCTCAAGTGCCAAAGCAATCCATTAGACGTGCTTGGCAATAAATCATCTCGGCCGCAGCGTGCCTCTGTGTGTGTTTTGTGCACACCAGTAAAACGGCAAGTTGCTTTTGTGAACAGGACATCTCAGAGATTCCTTCCAGCACGCAGAACTCAACTAAGGCAAGAAAACATCAGTATTTTACAGATTCAATGGGGGGAAAAAAAATCCCTGGAAGGCGTTTGAGATGAAGTATTGACATGTTCAAATGGTTTAAAACTTGACAGATGCAATAAAAATGTAGGTGACAGAAAATCAATGACTGGCATTTTCCTTTTTCTCTCTCTTATTGATTTTTTTGGACACGGCGACATCTTTGCTGACAAATAATCATTCATTCTTTTATATTACGGTTTTGTCCGATTAGATGATTGCTTGTCCTATTTTTGATGGTTTAAGTGATATTTAGAATCGATGGGATATTTAAGTCATAATATTCTTACAAAGAAAATCATTTCAATAATAGGAGATTAGCTCTTCAAACTGTGTTTGTTTTAAAGACTCAAGCCACAAAGTCAAACTCAAGACTCATAGCCCAAATCTCAAGGCTTTAGAGGGCCACAAAATAAATACATTTTTATTATACCACGTTTTATTAGTGTGAAAAGATGCTCGATATAATTTCATTAGAAGTACTTATAATTCAGAAAAAGTTATAATATTTTAACAGTTTTATTAATAGTTTTATTAATTAATTTTCTCACAATCAGCCCTTTGAGGAGATGCATGATATTCTTGTAAGTCTAATACTCAGAAATACTGCAGATTCATTACTGCATGTTATAAATAAATCTTACACTGACTAATGTGTTTTAATAATGGTCAATATTAAATAGCAGGAAATGTAATATACTGTTATATTTTGCTGTTTTCACTATGCTTTGTGATTTGTAGGTCTAATCGCATAACTCCCTGAGAAATACATTTCTCTTGCACCATTTGTAAGATTTCAGCACTTGTACCTGATGACAATGTGTACACATATTTATATATCTTACCTATCTTTTGCAATCTAAATATGCACTACACAGTGTTGAAAACTATATTGACTGAAATCCCTCCTAACCTGCTGGAATCGGAAGACGAAGTTACAAAAAACGTTCCTAAACTGATTTAGTATGAGAGTAACAGCAGGAGAAGAACAATTTGTTTTTATTTTTTAAAGAGATTATTCACTTTTCTGTTTGTTAGCATATCATTAAGTGCACAAAGTCACTTAATTATAGAAAAAAGTTTATTCTCTTTTTGTTTTGCCAAGTTTGAAAAGATCTCACTCCGTCAGAGATTCATATTTTCCACAGCTTACACTTCAAACCACTGTGTTTTTGCTCAAACTATGTGGTGCAGTCTGTTCTTTTGAGCTTATAAAAATACAGGGGACACAGTAAACATTGACCTTGGATTAGAAATAACACACCAGAAACACTTTCTTACTCAAATCATCAACTCTAATTGGGATTAATGCTACACTCAGAGAGAACAGGACTCTAATGCAAAGTTTAGTTTAAAATCATAATCTCTGCCTCTTCTGTCTGAACTGTTGGACTGAAAGGTCTATTTGCATTCTTCCTTTATGTAATAAGTCACACAATAGTTTTGGGAATGTTTAATATTTCCCAAACATAATAAGCCAACAGGATCAAGTTACAGTGTGTGTGATGAAAATGTGTAGAAAAGTAAACCAATAGAGTGATTTTGGTTTCAAGTGAGGAATAGAGTGAATAACTGAAAGAACACAAAATTATTGCGATTATTATTTTTTCAGGTTTTCTCTTGATCAATTCCTGCTGAAACCTAAGCTGTGACTTTTTGAGCCTAACTTTATTTATGATCTTATACAGATTTTGGTTGCTATGTTACCTCCTAACCTCAATGTTTAACAAAGCTGATTGCTGCTGATCCGTTGATTTGGAGAGTTTTTGGCGGGGGTTTTGAGAACTTTGTCCTTCATTCAAATCCTCGCCTCTCTGGAAGCCTGGTCTCAGACCAGACAGCTGATGAGCCATTATGGAGGTTTTGGTATAAGAAGCTAATAGGTGCAGCTGCAAAGTATCAACGAGTTTTGTCACAATAATGATGTTCTTTATATGAACAATTATTTAGGAGATCAAGATAACATTGATTCCTTTGAAAATGAGCCTATTCATTTAAGAAGGCAGCTCTAATAGCTGAGCTAAAGATTCATTTGGGATAAATCGTGGAATCCAGGCGGGCAGGCAGATAGATGGTCAAAATTAAGAAGTGAGTATCACTTCACATTTTACCTTTGTGGCAACAAAACGTTTGTGTGCTTTGTTCTCATCATCAATCCTGACATCAATCCCCATTATCTGATAAGGTCCAGTGGACATGAGTTAAAAATGTGTCTCCCATAATGCATCACTAGTTGTTTCCTGCTTTCCGAGGTTGTGGTGGATGCTGAATCTAGTTACCACAGCTCCTAAAGCACAGTGGTTTGCATAATGTGGATGAGCAAAATCTCAGTTATATAAAAATGTATGGAAAGCATAGTGCAGCACAACAATCAAGAAAGAACACAACCCACACCTACACAGAAGAACTGAAAACAGCATGAGCAGAGAGGAAAATGAGATTATGTCTGAAAAACTATGCAAAGCCATTTTCCCCCTTGGCTTTAAAAGAAATTAGAAGAAAATTGGGAGTGTTGGTGGACTGACAATTAGTGGAGAGATGCAAAGAGAAAGAAGAGAGACTGTTGGATTTTGACCATGATCAAAATGAGAGCAGAGAGGCTTTGATGAGGGAAGAGAAAAAGATGAAGAGAGAGCTGGTAGCTTGTTTGCCCTCTCAGACACTCTCTAAGGACAGACTCTGAGCTAATCTCTGTCCGCTTCTGCTTTCATTTAATCATTGTCACTATTTGTCTCTCTGCTCCACTCACACTCACAGTATATTTCTCTTAACTACTCTTGTTTCTTGTAAAAATATATCAGTCTCCTTGCACAGCAAACTGCCCTTTAAACACACTTATGTGCAATGAAACATGGATTACAGTCATTTGTGCAGCTTTAATATTCCATTCATCTTGATTGTTCAGCAATACTGAATCTCTGAAAATGCATGCAGTATATTAAATACATTTTATTGATTTTTTTTAACCTTTTAATAAAATTCTGCACTGCTTGTTCTGTTAGAAGTTATAATGACGAGCCAAAATAACTTGCTATATCTTCCACATGGATCCATTTCGCAGTGTTTGGTGCGTGTTGTGACCTTCTTATATATATAATATTATATAATTTCCATTGCTATTCAAGAGATAATTTATTATAGTTATATCAGCAAAGATAGATGCTGATATAATATCCACCAACATGGTGGATGTTCCTAAGATATCCACCATGTCTTAGCAACTGGTGGATTTTAAGTGTATGATATATATATTTGGCTTTTTATACATTTCTTCTTCCGTCAGTTTTGGTCCTCTATAGAGATCAAAGTGTTGTTGAGTATTTGAATTGTCCAGTCAAAGACAAAAACATAAATCCAACTTGGTGGCGTAGAGGTTTAGCACAACCCATGTATCTCCATACATGGGTTGGAAGCTAATAGGTGCAGCTGCACCTATTAGCTTCGACGCGGCCGTCGCGGGTTCGACTCCCGGCCCCGGCGACATTTGCCACATGTCTTCCTCTCTCTCCTGTCAGCCTACTTTCAAAAAATACTTTCAAGACTTTCAAAAAAAGACTTGAAAGTCTTCTTTCAAGACTTTGAAAGAATAGCAACTTCTTTCAAAGATCAGTGATCACTGTTGATCGGTGATCAACAGTCTGATCACTGATCAGACTGTTGGCTGATCAGTGGAGACATGTCCTCTGGAGTAATAAATCAATCCTTTGTCTGACACTCCAATGGACATGTCTGGGTTTGGCAGTTGCCAGGGCAACAGCTCCTAGCTGAGTTCATTGTGCTAAGTGTAACATTTGGTGGAAGGAGGATTATGATGTGGCACTGTTTTTAAAGTTTTGGGTTCAGCCCTGGGTTTTTTTTTCCACTGAAAGGAAGTCCTAATGAATCAGCACAAGCAATGCTCCCAACTTTGTACAAACAGTTTGTTGAATGTCCCTTCCTGCTTCAACACAATTGTACAACAGTTCATTAGCATAGTTCATCAAAATATGGAAGAGCATCTGCTGAGGGAGCAGTTCACTGACTTATACAGTCTGGATCTCAACCAGAGAGAACAACTTTGGGAAGAATTTAAGTAGAAACCACAAGTCACATTTTCTCACCCAACAACAATGTCTGACCTCACAAATGCTCTTCTGGGAAAATAGTCAAAAACTCACAAACATGGGTCCAAACAAGTGCGAGGGGTGGTTCAACATCACATTTGACCTGGGATGTCACTCAAGTTCTAGTGTGTGAAGCAAATATTTTGGCAATATGATTTCAACCAAAACATTTGGAATAAACTGAAAAGGCATTGGACTGCAGCTGAAAAGAATCTACAGTTGCAAAAGATTTGTTTGCCATAGGAATGGATTTGTTTACTTTTCTACATAGATGAATAGGTAAATTGCTATACAGAAAAAAATTGCTAAACCTATGATATTGTATTATATAACCATATGTACCATTTATTCTACCAAAAATCTCTTACTTATAGTACTACAATAAATATATGCACAGAAGTACCTACAGAAATATATAAGGCTTGAGCCAAACAACTTTGATATTTCCAGGGAAACAACTTAAACATGTGGTGATTACACACTTTGCTGCTTCAATCAATGACACATATTGTAGTAGCCAATCAATAATCTGGTTCTACGTATCTATTACTGCTTGGTCCACTGGCCTGCAGAGTAATGGCAAGCCAAGGAGCTCATAATTTAATTCCCAAGAGGCATCAAGGTTAAATTACAACCTTGGAAAAATGTATTCACTCTGAGAAATGGCAGCAGGTTGGTAAAGGTGGTGTGTCAGACTGCACTCAGTCGTCCTCTCTTTACTAAACAGCTGACAGTCCTTCGGGTCTAATTGCAGAGTCACAATCATAAAGAGGCACATTAGATTAGTTCATTGATAGAGAGGAGCTGCGGAGTGCTGCAGCAGCAGGAAGGCACTGAGCAGACCCCAGAAGGATGGCAAAGGCGGCGCATAAAAGACAGAACATTGCCGACAACAGAGAGGATGTAGGTTTTTTTTCCCTGACATCTCCTATCACATCTATGCAGATGACATCCAGCTGTATGCATCTTTTAAACCGCACCAGCTGGATAGGCTTTCCACCCTCGTCCGATGTTTATCTCGGATCAGTGACTCGCTCTCCAGCAATTTTCTGGTTTTAAGTTTCAACAAGGTACAGCCCTTACAGCTCCTGGTCACCCACTTACTATAATCAATCAGATTGTTACTTCTTTTAGCTGGTAATCAAGTCCCATATAAAACATGAAGGAGTTAGAGTTACACTTTCCATCTACGTAATCTCTTCCTCTCTACTAGATTCAAATCAGACAATAGCAGGGAGCGGTTCTTTGTTTATGGTGTTAAAATCGTCTCCTCTTGGAATAGCCTACTTTTCCTGCATTCAGTCATAAATGAGCAGAATAATAGATTTTCCTGCATGACTTAAGACCATCTGCACAAAACAAAATATGTAACAAAATGAGCAAGCGGTGCATCTTTTTATTATTTCGCCACTTTGAAAACAGATCTTTAATTAAAGCCTGTCTCTGCGCATGTTGCATTTCTGTTTGAGGCGGCCATCATCATGCGCCAACCAAGAAACCGTGAATTTACTGGTTCATCAGAAGCAGTGGATATGAAGAAGAAAAGTAATTGAAATTTCACAGATCACGATTTCTGGTGCAATTTAACAGCATTACACCATGAGATGATAAGTTGCAGTCAGCGTGGCTCAGTCTGCACCCTTGGAGAGTGCGAGGCGCCCAGACGTTCTCTAGCAGGGTCCCCGTCACAACGCAGCTAAGCTGCCAAGTTAAAAGGTTACTGGAGGCAGCCGGGAATAAATAATCCTTCCAGTCTTTAAAGTTCTTGCAAGTCCCTGTGTCATTGTCATGTCCTGAACTACTCTATTGTCCTGAAATTAGTGAAGTATTAAAAGCTAAAAGTAATTTTGGCTCAGCTGCGTGAAGGGCAAAGCAGCACAGTTATACGCATTTTCTTTCACCTTAACGTAAAGTAAAATAGAAAAGAAGGAATAGCCAAGAACAAAATGTGATTTTGTCTTGAATAAAATTGGGTAATTAGAAGAGAAGGTGAGTGTTTAGGGACATCCAGTACAAACAACATGCTGCCATTCAGAGATGTTCTCAGGAGAACAATTCTTGGTTTTCAGCTTTGATCGACAGGACTGACATTTGTTGTGTCAACTTCCGACTGGAGTCTGCAGTCCTCACTGGACAAAACTTTAACCTCAGCTAACATCAAGCCCTGCTCTGTCAATATGGTCTGTGTGTCTTAGTCATTCCTGTTAAGACGGAGAGATCAATAGAGTCAAATATCTGTCAAAGGAAGACAAGTGTCCAAGTCTAAGACTTCAGAAAAATAAACCATCCAGTTAAAATAAGCTACATGCATAATGGAGTGATGCAAGACTAATGAAGCATAGCAAAATGAAGAAGCAGCATAAAATTGTTCACAGCATACACTTTACCTTTTATAGATAATAATTATTGGGACTACATTTTAATAAAATTGCTGTGGGTGGTTTGCGTTTTGGTCTGAAGTAATAAAAACACAGATATGTAAAAAGTTAGAGATCTTTTTTTTCTTTTAGGAAATTGAGATTGTTCCGACACTGCAGTTTTTCATCCGTTGCTTTAGTATGAACTGCTGCAAATTTGCAGGATTATAAATCAATGGGTAGTTCCAAATAATGACACAGTTGATTACACACACCTTTTAAAATTGATTAACTGCTTGTACTTCCCACGTTTTTTATTTTTTCAGGTGATCCATAGCCAAACACTTTTGTTCGTTTATACATCAACAATATTTTATAGATTTTCTTTTAGAGGGTTCATTATTTCAAGCCTTAACAGCATATTGGTATTGCAGTACAATCTCAGTTCAATCCAAATTTAAACTGAGATTTTTATGAATGCTGTACACTCTAGGCTTTTTCTGTTAGAAAATGACTGCCATGTTGTCCTCAAAAAGAGTGAAGAGGAACTTTTAGGGTAAGTGGTAGAAAGTAGATAATATAATGAGACATTTTGAGCAGTGAGAGATGATTTTATATGTCTTTAGAACATTTTCTGGTAGAAATATTGAACTATTTTTAATGGCCTTCTGGCTGGAGTCTGAACCGAAACGATACGTTAATGTTAAAAGACAAACATTAACTGTCCAGAAAAAATTACTGATTTAAAATCAGACTATAGAACATATGTTTCTCTAATCCTTGCTAAAGAAGATAAGCAATGATGCTAAAAATAATTCATGCAGTAAGTTCATAAGGGAGGAAGACAGCAAGCTCCCTGTTTTGAACTGCCTGATTCACAATGACAATACATCTCACCAGTGAAGTCTACAGAAAACCCATTTGACCCAGTACTTTTTTCTTAAATCTTACCACCTACTGGAACATAAACTGTCCATCATTAAAGCTCTACAGAAATGAGCCGAACATGTCTGCACAAGGAACCTAATCACATCAAGAGAGTCCTTCAAACCTGTGAATATCCTATAATAAGCCATCCAGGATTTCAAGAAAATGCTAAACACAGTCCACTAAAAGATAAAAGAAGAACACCGTCATTATGTATTTTGTTGGAGTACCTGAGAATCTAAAAAAGATCTCAGCACTCTGAGCCAGAAACTGGTTCATACCAAGGATAAAACACCCAAACTCAAGCTCAGCAGTATTTATGCAGACAAAGTGCAGCGAGGATTGTTTAGAATGTTACATTGGAGAAACCAAATGAATGGTCCAATGCAGTAGAGCAAATTAATCGGATCAGGAATCAGTCGTTCATTTACATATCCAACGTTCATTTGAGGACAGCAGCATGCACGTCAGGTGATCGAGTGAGGTAATCACCTGTCATGAAAGTCAATAATATATTGAATCATTTTGAATAGTAATCACCTAAGTTAAAGACAAAAACCTTCACTAAACAGAAGAAGAGGTCTCATATTTCATCTTTCTAACACCTACTCTGCAGCTCTGACTCGTCTCCATAGGAGATTTCTTTGCTATTTACACCTTGGGGCATGTGACCATCATCTAAAAAAAGCCAGGGTTTCATCTAATAACACCACTTTTTTTCTTTTATCCTTGTAATACGCCTTCAGAACTGTAGTTTAACAATCCACTTGTGTTTAATAGTACTGTTGCACTGGTGTAGACTATATTAATAGGTAAATAATTTGCATTTTGGATCAATTTTTCCCATTTTTCTCTCAGATTTGGGTGCAGTAACTATGTTGCTTAGAACCTGGTCTCAGTATATTAACCCTGTCAGAAATACAGCAATCCCAGAACCACAGACATAATTGTTAATCCAAAATACTGATGCCTTTTTTCTGCTTCCAACATATGAACTGGAAGTACTGATCACTTGTTTTACATACGCCACACCTTGACAGGCACGTTTTTTTAAAGTGAGGTAATCACTATTATTAAACTCAGCTACCACTGTTTTCATTTTTGTTTTGACAAATGCATCAGCAGTTATTCTGCTGTAATAGCATTGTTAACTAGAAGGAATGATGGAGCCCCCTTGCACCCAGTGACTCAATTTTTATATACTCAGATGCTCATTTTAACTCTCCCCTTCTTCCCCCTGCTAACCCCCATTACCTCTCTGTGCTGACAGACAACTTTTGCAGTCCAAGCCACAGAAAAGTCTCTACTGCTGCCTCCCAAATGCTGACATACTCAAACACACCGCTCCCCTCCCCTTCCTCTGCCCTCCCTGAGTCGCTCACTGCTTTTTATTGCCTCTCCCTGGCCCCCGTTCTATCTTTGTGTCGCTCAGCAGCTTGCTGTGCCGTTAAAATGACCTCTGTTAGTTTGTCGTGTGTTTCGGTCCCTGGTTGCGCTCTGTAAAGTCACTTTCAGCATCATTCTGGTGACCTGGGCAGTCATCGAAAGAGAGAGACAGCACTGCAGGGTTCACATTCCCTCAGGAGCAAAATGAACGCACTTAGCATGAGACAGTAATGCAAGCATTTTTTTTTCAATTTTAGCAATTACGCACTTAGGAATCTGTGAAATGCACATTCTCCTATGTGTAAAAATGTGCCTTTTTTTTCATTTTTATTTTGTGTCATAAGATGGTAAAGTGGAGTGGCACAGGGTTAAAGCAGGCGACCCATGTATCATATTCCTCCTTTCTCTACGCGGCCGTCACAGGTTCGAATCCTGGCCTGTTAACTTTGGCTGCATGTTTTCCCCCTCTCTTACAACCCACTTTCCTGCCAATTCACTGTCAAATAAAGACAAGTAGAAAAATCCTTTAGGATAAAAAAACATTTTTTAAAGGCCATTTCACTTTCCAGTGCCTGCTCAATATGAAGGATTGATTCGAAATCAAAGAATAGATGCAATCAGGTGGGTTTCCTTAGACTTTTTTTTTTTTTTCTCTTCTACCGGTTGCATCAAATTTGACTGCACTGTTTTATAGCTGGGATTGAATTAGAATGTATTTAATAGAATTTCAATCTAACTGTAAGATCAGTTTGAATGTTTCTGTATATTAATTGGATTAGTTTGTTTTTTGAAAGACCCTAAGAAAACCGCTGTAAAATATTACCAACCAGATTTGTTACCTGGGGGCAAAATGGTTTAAAAAAGAAGAAAAGATTTGAAATTTTTTTTTGCACTGTGTTGTAAACTACAGTACCTTGACTCAATTTTTCTAAGTTTGAGACTCCACTGAAAGTCACTTTGGGACAGCTGTTTATAAGTGTTGTTATTTTTACTGAGCCTGAAGTGGCAAGTTGCTCCCCTAAGCTGACTGAGTGTCTAAATGCTGGCTGGTATTGATCGTCCTTCCTCGGGCCTTTCACAGAGCCTCGCTGAGGACACATTAAATGCGTTATAAGTCATTAAGAGCTCCGGGCCTTGAATTTCACCCGTCTGGCTTAAAAATATATCGACATATTATACTCGGACAAAGTTTGTATTTTTCCAGGCGCCCTGTAGGTGTGTAAGAGCACCGGCATCTCTGCGCACCTCGCCCTCTCCTTACTGTGCTGAACACTGGGGAGCATGTGTCAGCGCACGGCTGGGTTGGGAACACGCAGAGACATTGAGTCTGTGTGTGTGTGTATAGGGAACAGGATCGTCCTCTTTCTGCCCCGGGGGGCTCAGAGCCCATTTCCTGTTGTGCGGTGTGATAAGTTTCCCTGTCAGATCCTCACAGCACCACTATATTTCTGATAAGCTCCACTGCTAGTTTTCCCGACCTCTGGCACAGAGATCAATTTGAGATTGATTCCGAATGCCCTGCTGGGCCGAGCTGGAAGATCAATTTGAGATGGATTGTTCACGCCAGGGGGGCAATGACACGCAGTGCAGTGCTCACTAGCTTTCTCTCCCTCGCTTTCTTCACCCCTCACACTCTGTGGCTGCTATTTCTATTCCATCTGCATTTTTCTCTCCTCTTTGCTGCTCTTTCGTTCAATTGTTTCACACTTGTCCTTCAATGGTCCTTTGCGTTGCACCCTGCTTGTCACTCACCTTTCCACATTAATCCTCATTTATGCCTTCTGTACTCTGTTTTCCACCTGCTTCCCTCACTTTTGTCCTGGCAGCTGAGGGTAAGGAGTAAGGATGGTGATGACTTCATTAGCAGACGGACAAACCTGCACAGATAAGTCTGCACATGGCTGGGTGATGCTTTGAGCTACAGCAGTGGTTGGGATGGAAGATGTTGGAAAACTTTTAATACCCTGAGAGTTTTTTCCACTATGTCACATAAACTTCAGTGCAACCTACAATATTTAAAACTAACCTAGTAAAAAAAAAGAAAGAAAAAAAAAAGTAGACCTGTGTATAATTTAATCTCAGTAAAGTCTAACATTTCTGTGAAGATTTCATTTGTTTGTTAGAGAAGAAACAGCAGCACCAAAAAGACCAAAAAACACATCCAGGCAGGTTCCAGGAAAAGTTATGGAACAATTCAAAGAAGGCTTGGATTAAAAAGCTTTAAACATCACATGGGGTATTGTCCAATCCATCATCTGGAAACTAAAGGATTATCCCACAACTGAAAACCTGCCAAAAAACAGCTGTCCACATAAACTGTTGGGCCTGGCAAGAAGACCTTTAGTCAGGGAAGCAGCCAAGAGGCCCATGGTATCTCTGGAGGAGCTGCAAAGCCCCACTGGAAGGAAGAGTTAACGGGGCATTTTGTTCTCCATAAGCCTGGCCTTTATAGAGGGTAAAAAGGAGAAAGCCCATTATAAAAAGAAAGACATAAGAAGTTGTGTTTCCATACATGATGTCACCTAAACATGTGCTCTGGAGGAATGAGATAAAAATTCAACACTGTGTGTCATCTTGAGCAAATCATCCCCGCAGTGCACCAGGGTGATGGCAGCGTCATGCTGTGGGGATGCATTCTTCCACAAAGATAAAGATAAGACGGTCAGAGCTGGTCGGGAACAGACAGAGCTGAACACACTGCAGTCCTTAAGAGTTTCCAAAAAAATATGTGACTGCAGTGACTCACCTTCCACGACGACACAAACAGATACATGCAACCAGAACAACAGAATTTAAATCAAAGCATATTCATGCAGTGAAATAGCAATTAAAGTCCAGATCTGTAGAATTTGTGGTAAAACCTGAAAACTGTGGTTCAAGGTTTATCCATCCAGACTGAACTTGCAGCTCTAAAGCGTAGTTCTACAAAGTATTCATTCAGTGGGCTGAATATAAATGTAAGCCAAATTCTTACATTTTTATGTTTAAAATCTTTTTTTTAAAAAACAGTGTGGCCTTTTACTTTCATTTCACAATAATGTGCTACATTATGATAGTATGTCTTATATGAAAAACATGGGAGTTTGTCGTCGTAGCATAATAAATATCTCATAATTTTTATTTTTTGCTCTGCAATTTATCTCCCCATAACATCCTGTCTGCAGCCAGGATGTTCTGCCCACCGTCTCCTCCTCTCTCTTGTTTCCCACCGTCTCAGAGGCTTTGTCGGTGGCCCTGAAACTATCTGATGCACTTTCCTTCCTCCTCTGCGGGGATTGACCTTTTCCCCAGCAGTACATCCACCTCAGTCTGCACTGACCTTTACCTACAGTACGGCTCCAGTCACCTCTTAGGAATGGACTGCAAACAGCACATTGTCTGTGTATCCATGCAGAGAGAAAGCTGTCAGGGGACAGAGAGGGAGGCTGGACAGCAAAGTGAAAATGGCAGTTAGGCTGTAAAATTGATGTTAAAGTGGAAAGGGGAGGGAACAGCAGGCTTTGGTGCATAGTTAGTGGGCTGTTTTTGGCCACAGCGTAAGTGAAAACTGCCACCACGGTGGCACGCTTGCCAGTGACGGTCTGTCACCCAGACTGCCAGTTAGTCATGCAGTTATGCACACATAATAAGAGTGACATGAGAGCAGAAGCTTAAGAGTTGAAAATGCTGGACTCTTGATTGATTTGGCATTATCCAGGATGGATAGATGGTTTGGAGAGGCTATCTAAATCAAATCAATCAAATCATTCTTACTGTAAAACGCAAGAGGTCTTGTGCCACTTTTGCTAAATTTTCCACCACAAACCTCCCATATGAATAATGCATTCATATGTTTCTGCTGTCATTTTGTCAGATTGTTTGATTACTGCATCTGAATGCTTCTTTTTGCTTTCCTAGATTACACAAGCTGGTAACTGAAAGTGCAGATAGGTACAACCCAGCATTATCTGATTATAGATTATCAGACAGAGAGAATATCAGAGTAGCCAACTAAAAGATCAGTCAGCACTCAGCTGCAGGAGTAATAAAACAAACCAGAATACCACGAATCAAAGTTGGTATTACAGTATTACACAAAGCATACTGATCTGCCAAACAGTATGCTTTGTGTAAAGTCTAGCATGGAAACTCAAGGGTAAATTATTCATTTTGTCCAAGAGCTAATTAGTGTGAATGTAGCTGTTAAATGTGAAAGACACAGACGGCATCTGTCTAAGGATTGTACTTGAGAACAAGGACAAGAGGAGAACAAACTTTCAAAAGAAGCATCACAAAGCCGAAATATATATAATATCATTGTTGCAGTGGATCTACTGTCCAAACAGTAAAGCACGTTTGACAAATATGATTTTAAACTACATCATTGCTCATTCTCCAGAAGCTCATAAAAAATGAAATGTCCTAATGAGAGAAAGCACATCCTCCAAGCATTACTAGGATGAATAAAGTAAAGCAATGGTAATAAAAACAATAGCTGTCTGCTGACACCTTGAAGATATTTCAAACAGAACATCAGGAGAACACAACTCTTGTAACAATAGTTGAGAAATTTTTTGAACAATCCTGTGTCCCATTATGAAATGGGAAATGGGTTTGCTGCTGATGGTGGAATAGAAAATTGGCACTTAAGTCAAAACTTGAGTATTTGTGGATGATATCCATGTCGTTTAGAGATTTTAGCAGCTGATAGAACTTCTATCAGCTGAATTAGTCTCTCATTTTTAAACCCAAAATAAGAGGCTTTATGTCTAAATGTTGCTGCAGTGATGAAATGTTAAAATCAAGACATTAACATTTAAAGTAAATGCTTACAATAGTTGGAGAAGAGAGTACAATCTCATCTGTTGTTTTTCTGTTTTGACACCCAGTCCAGGTGATGGGAGCAATCTACATCTGCTTTTACATGAGATTGCAAAATGTTATTTTTACAGCTGTTTTGCTTTTTGTTTTCCTCTGCACAAAATTGACCACCAGCTTTCAACGGGAGGCATTTTTATGCATTCTCTGAATGAAGCAAACAACTCTAGTCTTTGAGAAAATATTTTTTACCAACATTGTGGTGGCGTTTATTACTACAAAACTAACAGTCACAATGTTATAATGGCAAAATGATACAATTCAGAATCATTTGGCTTTTAAGTGAAACTGCACCTACCGTTAGTGTGTAGTGCTATTATACGGTTTTACATTTGAGCTGCAGTGTTGTCCTGTCTGAGTGGTGTTATTGTCAGCCACAACATTTCTATTCATTCTGAAAGCACTAATATACAACAGAGTTCTTTATCTCTGAAATAAAGAACTCTCTGTATAACAGATTGTTTTTTTCTTTTAGCCACTGTGCAAGCATAAGAAAACATGAAGGTTATTCTCAAAGTGAAATTAAATGGGAAGACGTCAATCACCGTAAAGTCATAAAGCTGTGTGATGTTTTGCCTTTTGTTTTTCATTTGTACAAAACACACCTAAGCTATTTGTGAAAGACATTTTGTCAATCATAACAGGATACCGACTTTTGCGTTCTGCAAGGAAAAGAAGGTCATGAAGTTTATTATGTCTCCATTCAGGGTGGCAACAGAATCCCAAATAAATCCATCTCCTTGACATTCCTGTTCATAAATTATGAACAACTTGATCAATGTTATCACTGAAAGAATTCACACTATTAGTAGAACATTTTTTCTTTCAACTTCTACCAGTTGTCTGTTTTAGTAATTTCAATAATTTTATAAATTTTAATCTGACTCCTACTTTATTATAATTACAAAACTGATCATGTTATTAATTATCATTATTGATAGGCTCAGATTTATTTCAAGCATGATGAAACAGATTCACAATATCAAGTCACGTCTTCGTAATTTACATTTCCTTTCTCCATGTTTGATAAGCAGTACATAGAATTGCAAACTTATATATTCCTGTCCAGTTACAATTTACAATCTTAAAATAATATCTTCATCCATCCATCCATTTTCTGTTCACCCTTGTCCCTAATGGGGTCGGGAGGTGCTGGTGCCTATCTCCAGCTGCGTTCCGGGCGAGAGGCGGGGTCACCCTGGACAGGTCGCCAGTCTGTCGCAGGGCAACATAGAGACAAACAGGACAAACAACCATGCACACACACAC
>CAEFZY010062795.1:0-10797 GCA_903066815.1 Brachyrhaphis roseni | reverse complement strand
TATAATTATTTCAAAGTGATTTTGAGTCAATAGGTCACATGACCTGGAAGCTATTGAGAAAAAATACTCAATTTTGAAGAAAAAAATTCCTAAAAAGTTGAAAATGATTTAAAATGGAAATCAAATGTCTGTGCCTCATCTATAGGGACTATTATAATTATTTCAAAGTGATTTTGAGTCAATAGGTCACATGACCTGGAAGCTATTGAAGAAAACATTATATTATTTAATATTAAAATTATTGAAAATGTTGTATACGACTTTAAAATTTTATAGATCCTATTTTGGCTCATGTAAAAGCATGAATTAGCACTGACAATTAGTTAGTTGATTACAGTTCAAGGCATTTATTAACATTTCTTTGACTGGAATATTTGGTTCGGTAATTTGTTGATAGTCCCTAAGTGAACCTTCGGGCGCTGCATCCGGGAGCGGTGGAGAACCGCTGGCCGACATTAGCGTTCATAAATCGGATCAACCTTGAGCTGAACGCCGCTTACTCCCCGGAGTTCGAATATCGAATATCCAACTTGAAACTAACTTCACTGCGGTAGTACCCTTTACTCCACAAGTCTGTGAATGAGGTAATACTTTTGACAGAACTTTTAAACATTACATTATAGACAGACTTCCTGCCACCAGGTGACAGTAGTACAACGTGTATAGAAAACATCAACATACAGAAACTTGAAACTTTACCATGTTGGACGTTACTGATGCAATCCAGATAGCGTTTGCCATTTTCATCAAACAGATACTGTCCTCTTGCTTTAACTATCTTCATAGGGTCTTCTGAATAGAAAAGTCTGCACGACTGACTATGATTAAAAAAAGCACAAGTCAGCGGTGAGATATGTAGAATATTACCCATTACCAACAATAAATGAAAACATTAAGAGATTTGATTTTACACACCCAATTAACCGCTGCCTCATTTCGAGGGTTTCTTCTTTCCTGAATCTTTCCTCGGCCATGTCTTCTCTTGTTTTGTCAGTTTAACACACACAAAGCAACTATTGAAGCAATGAACGGTTGGCTACATACCCAAAGCTATCGAATGCAATAATTCATTTCCTTAAACTATTTGAACAAAACACTCTGCCATCGCCACTGTTGTGCAAAGTCAAAACAGCCACAGCGCATGCGCAGATGCCCACTTGGTGTTTCAAGTTAACCCAGTTTTGACAAATGTATGGTTTTTACGAACAAATTCTTGTAAGCAAATTAAAAAGAATGTTGGTGTGGTTAGTTTTTTAATGACATAATAGAAAACAGAGAGCTTTTGAGTACGTCTAAAAGTTGTTCTGTACCTTTAATTCGAACGGTATCACTTTAAGTTGTAAGGGGCAGACGTGTAAAAACGCTGTAGCATGCAGCACTACTTTTGTCATGTTTGTCACTCTAAAAATACCAAACGTAACGTGTAGTCAGAATAATCGTGTGCTACATTTTGCTTCATTAGTTTGCTAAAAGTCATTTCGGTAAAACATTGTCCTCATACGTTCTTTTTCGTTGGTTTCGCCCAAAGGCTATAAATACTCTGCGACGCAGTCGCTCGCTTGGCCGTGCGAGTTTCGGTTGCTAAGGAACCACAGAAAGCAGGTAATGCATCAGGTCAGCTGTAGCGTGCTAGCTCTTAGAGCGGCTGCGTGACCGAGATAGGAGCCGGTAAATTCAGGAACGGCGTGTTTTCACAGTCTTGGTAAACTATGTCAGCGAATGAACGGTTCTCTGTTGGAAGTACGTGGTTGAGCTGGAAGAAATGACACCAGTCATTGAAGTTGGCACACTTGTTATCCTATAAGCTTGCTAACGTAACCGGCTAATAACTTGATGTCTCACGCACGGTCTGCATCGTGTTAAGCTAGCTTGCTCCCCAGCTACAGTGTGTAGTAGGTTTACCCAGAACAAAATCTATCAACTGGATAAAATCTTAACTGCAGTTCGTATCAGAGATCGTTTTTAGCAATCGGACCCGTTTTTCTTAAGAAATGAGCGACCTGCGCCACCATGTTAAAAAGCTCATAGCTTTGGGTATTATTAAACACCCCAAATTGCATTTACGTATGAAGTATCTTTTTAATTCTTCTACACATCTATCACGATTTTAAACACACGCTGTTGTTATTAAGTGCATATTAAAACTTGCTGATCTAATGAATTATGTGCTAACTTTGAATTAGCTGATGATTGCTTGCAGCAATGTATTTTTTTTTGGCCCCCAGAGCTGTTGCCACATGATTAGGTCTGGTGAAACCTTTTGACTTGTGGCATGTGAAACCAGGCTAGCAATGTAGCACCTAGGTTTGTCATGAGATGGCAGGCGGTGGAGGCCAAATTACAAAGTCTGCTGACTTTGTAATTTTAGTGACATTAGCCGTGAATGTCACTAAACGATTTAATTATGACTATGGACGTTTAAAGTATTTATACAAAAACGGTTTATGCTGTCTCTGTTGGCACTAGTTTAGGCACTAAATGTACTTTAGCCTTTGCACTCTTAAACACCAGGGTAAATGCTACAAGGCCATGCTTTATTTCAATTCAACTGCCATATTGTCTTTTTATTTACTTTGAGTTTGAGAAGTTGCTTGAAGATTTGACAAATTTCTGTTCTTGTGCCAACATGAGTTAATCTTTAGGAAAAGAAGTTGTTTCATTGACACTCAGTGGTTTAAAACTTGTACTAAAAGGTGACATGGAAGGAACGTGAACAGTCCTACTGATTTCACCTTGTTTTTTTTTTTTTTTTTTTTTTTTTTCAGTTTTAAGTGCATCTGTGCCACCTGGTCAGTTTTTCCTCCTTGCCTTGCAGAGATACTATGACATATTTTGAACCTCTGTCCCATTCATTTCCTACACACTTCCCCCCCATCTTTTCCTTTTTTGGATTCTCCCTCCCCCTTCCAATCTCTGCAGCACCCACAGCTCTTGGAAGCAATTGAAGTTTTTTGGACCTAACCAACATGACTAGCCTTAACATCACTCCTTAGTTTTTCCACTTTTTACTCATCCTTAAATATCACTATTTTGAGTTCCTTGTTTTTTTTCTTTTGTTTTAATGGGCGTTCACGCTTTCTTTGATGGAATGTGAAGTACTCCTTTGTTCAGGGCCTCCTTATGTCCCTGTGTGCTCTCTGCCTTTGTGAACATGAACTTCTCCCTTTCATGTGTGAAGTGAATGACGCAGCTCACAGATCCCAGCTTAGATTTTGTGCAGAAATATGCATTCGACATTCATGCATTCTGTTCCCCTCTGTGTGGGTTTATTAAGATATTGTTTAATTGCGTGTTCTCTGTTGTGACTGTTCTGGTTAATGATTGTTCCAATCTATGATTCTCTGTCCTTTCAGGTGGCATAGACATGAGAATGGTATAGTTAGAAGGCTGGTCAGTCTGGCTGGTGGAGGTGTGGAGGGGACACCACAGACCACGCCAGAGTTCTGACTGAAAAAAAAAAAAAAAAGTCACTACCCTCGGTGGATCTGCCGTCTCCATGTGTCTCCTTGGACTGCAATTATGGTTACACTTATCACAGAGCAGCTCTGTAAGCAGAGTTTAGAGGAACCTTATCACAAGGCTTTCACATTCAATGCCAGTGTGGTAAGTTGAGAAATAACAATGAACTGAAATGGCTTTGATGCAATTTAGTCGGGTGTTGGTTTTGAAAGTTAAGTTGTTGCATTTGTTACAGTCTCTGCCTGCAGTGGGCTCAAGTCCAACCATTTCATGGAGTTCTGGCAAAACAACGCAAGGTAAGTCTGAACAATGTAGAAGATATGCTTTGGCTGTTATGGTCACCGGTCTTATATCTTTGTTTTCTCACTATTAGAAGCCAGCTCAGACACACACCTGTCATGCAAAGCACATGTTTTGGCTGACTCGTGTGATCCTTGCCCCCGCTCGTGCTCTGGAGAGCCACTCCAGGGACCAGAGGTTTCTCTCACAAACAAATCCTTCCATAGTTCACCCCCGCCACCTCCAAAACGCCACTGCCGCTCCCTCTCTGTTCCAGAGGACCTGTCCCAGTGCCGCTCCACTTGGCACCCAAGCGCATCAAAGGTCTGGACTCCAGTTAAACGGGGCTGCCACAGTCGAGGAGCATCTAGTTCAGGCTCTGGAGCCAGTTCTTTGCTTCTTTGTGGTCCCAGTTCTTCCTTCACCTCCTCCTCTTTACACTCGTCTAGCCCTAACTTCTTTAGTTTAGCACTGTCTTCTGACTCTTCTTTGTCCTGTGGCTTCCCGTGGGATCCCTGTGACACGTTGAAAGGTGCTTGCTCTGCCTCTCTTGCTACACCTTCCTCTTGCTCCTCTTCACCAGCCCCTCTGGTTTCTCACTCTATCCTGCACCGTCGCTTCTCCCTTTCCCCCGTGCACATTCAGATCGCCTCTGTGGCATCCTTGCACCCTCAGCCTTCCCCAGCTCATGTTCTGGCACACAGCTTTTCTGGCCCAGAGCATCCTTCCCTGTGTCCATCTCCCACTTCAGCTTGCAGTACCCCATCCTGCTCTCGGCGGGACCTGCACCCCGCACTGCCACGATGCCACTCGCAGCCCTGCGACATGCGCAAACCCCGGCTGAAGAGGCGCCATGACCCGGATGTCCTTCCTTGCTCCCGACCAGGGCTGGACTTCAGCAAAATGACACAGGTGAGAAAAGCAGGGACGCTCCTGACAGATTGTTCTGTCAGCTTCTTTCTCTTGCTCAAACCAATTGGGAGCACAGTGGGTTTTTCATGTTTGAGATAATTTTTACACACTTTAATGTATTTGGGGATTTCACTTGACATCAACACAAAGCAGTGCTTAATTGTGAAGCAGACTTATTTATTTTAGCTAATCCTGAAGGTGTGATGTGTGTACTTACGATATTTTGTGGTACTATTGTGAAAGCGATAAAGAACAATTTATTACTCCATTTTTAGGAAACTTCACAGCTGCGACTGCAGGTCACAGGAATCATAGTCTCACAAACACTGCCCTCGAAAAACATATCCATTTGTAATACGCTTCTCTAGGACATGAGTCATATAAAGATATGTGATTTGTATCACTAAACTGCACACAGTAACTGTTAATCGACCCATAGTTTCTCATTCACAACCTATAAATTGTGATAAATATAATTTTTGAACTGTTTATAAAAAAAAAAACTTTATATTTATTTATTTTTTCTGGGAATTTAGAACTTTTGGGACTCCATAGTACCCAGATCGATGGCTGATTTGTTGAGTGAAATAAAATAAAGCGATGTACAATTTAATAACATTCAAGAGGAAAAAAGATTTGGGTTATTTTGTATGTTGTAAAGATTGTATTGCTGCTTAGAATGCAGCAATACAATGTTATGGTGCTTGTACAACAGCAGTCCAAAAGATGAGTGAGTGTATATGTTTTAGGCATTAGGCACAGACGGGGAGTGTGTAAATTAAGCTCATATTAGGCCTTTGTCAAAGTGCTGACTGAAAAATTTCAGATTGGGAAAGCTGAACTCAAATCAAAATCCTATAGTCTCTAAGCAAACTATTTCTGAAGAAAGGAAAAAAAAAAAAACACTGACAATGCAGCACCCAGTGATCTGTCCGGGCCTGTTCTAGTCAGAAGCGTTGATGCTTTTTAAACTACTTATGACTGACATCCAGCAATCTGCACACCCAGCGTGCCACCACCTTGTTTCTCACAGGGACGCTACATTCAGGTGCATTATTTTCTCTCTCACCTGATGGACAATACTTGATAGATTTACTGTTGCACCAAACTCTACTTGATCGAATAGTGCTTCAGCAAAGCTCGTGAAATTATTTTATAACCAACCGTGGTTTAAACGTCTCTATAACTATATGTCGGACTTATCTGTGGTGTTCTTTGGTCCTCGTAGAACAACGTTTAAACGCACAGGCTTTTTAGTTTTCTGTTGTTCACCTCTATTTGTGAGAATTTGTCTGGTGATTTTGTAAACCTTCTTTCTCCTGTGCAGATGGGTAATTATGAGAGCCTGGTGGGTGGAACAGGTGGTGGCATATTTCCAGTGTCTTCTCAGTCAGAGCAGCGCTTGGCCTTCTCCCCTGCTGAATTCCTGGGAAGAACCAGCATCGGTCCGCTGAGTGAAAGTGAAGAAGAAGAAGAAGAGGAGGAGGAGGAAGAAGAGTGTAAAAGAACTGTTTTAGCTGTTGGAAAAAATGTTATTTTTGAAAGAGACTGTACAGATTTGGACTTGAGCCTCATAGAAGAAAACTGACCATTAATTGGTGCTTACAGTAACTACTGTGTTCATAACCATGTAAAGCACACATGTTGGCTTCTGGCAGAGCCTTTTGGGAACAACCTACTCTTACTGTCCTGAGTTAATGATTAAGAGCTAGGGAAGTTGGAGCCAATTTCCAGTTAGATTGCAGTGATTGTGTGTCAACTCACTTCTCAGACTTTCACAAAAAAAAAAAAAAAAAAAAAAATACTTTAGTGCCTGCCTGTTCAGCCCTACTTATGGGAAAAGCGCATGAGCAAAGAAGCAGTTTTTCATGTGAGCAGCACACTTTTAACCATTTTGAATCAACATGAGTCTTAATGTTATTCACCACATCTCAGTCGTCTTTCATAGCCTGATGGACGCTGCATATGGAAGTGAACAAAAATGTTCTGCTTGGATCTGAATGATGCGCACAAGCTGTTTTGATGTTACTATGTGCATAAAAGAAAATCCATATCTTAGTGCTCTCCTGTATATTTAACAGGAAACATTCCAGAATCCAGTGTACCTTTCTTTAATTCCCTGCTAAAATGCATCGGTTTTCAGCTTGTGCTCTTAAAATATGTTTGCTACTTCAAAGGGAACTTTCTATTGTAATTGCTTAACTGATGAATAAGCAAGCACCCCTCATCAAGAGTGATAATGATTATACTGTTATCTTAACCATGCCTTAAGCCTAAAATACAGAGTCCTTGGTGCTCTGGACCCCTTTTTTCACAGCCAGAGACGTTTATGGTCGCTGTTTGCACTGATTCGGATATTTTTGAATGCCTGGCACATAAACTACAATAGCTAACTGAATAACTGAATCAGTGCTGCAGGTGGACTCCCTGTGGCACTCCGTAATGTACTGTACCGCGGTGAAAGTGAGTGCACGAATCCCCGCCAGTCCTGAGTGTATGTGACCAAGGCTTGGAGTAATGCAGATGATTTGGTGGCCTTTGAGAAATGATCTTTCATGTTTTCAGATGGAAAAAACTCCTCTTGCACAATGTATGTATGAATAAAATTTAATAGTTTTTTTTTTCAAAGTTTTTTTTTGTGCATTTAGTTTTGTCTTCCAATCAGCCACTAGAGCAAGGAAAGACGGTAGAATATGATCATTTGTGCCATCTAGTGGCTAAATTAAGTCTAGTCCAGGATCAACCTTTAGATGTGTCTCTTGTCCTACGTGCTTGAATTAAATGGAAAAACTGCCGCACTGCTAGTGTGCAGGATAGTCCTACAGAGCTCTGCTGATGAACTGAAGCAGAGAGACTTCTAAAAGTTGCAGGAGACTGGCCCTTGACAAGTGGCGTTTGAGAACACCGCTGGTAGTTTACAGATCCACGAGTATCTTTGAAGACATGTTTAATTTAATATTTGAAACAGGATTTTTACCTCAGTAGATAAAAAGGCTATGTTATTGACTGAGACCCTTAAGGATTGATGAGCTTCTTACTAGACTAAAAGTACCTGTTACTTTAATTTTGATTATTCCCACTTCTACTAAAATAGAATAGCTAAATATTAGCTTCCAAAACAGATGAACTTGAGCTTATTGTAAAAAGGGAACTGTATGGTGTGGATGACCAAAGCAGCATCATTTTGCGCTCCATAAAGGCAAAGAAAACTTTGGTCACTCCAGGAGTTTCTATTGTATCCTCTATGAAGGACTTTTAAGCACAAGGATGGCATGGCAGAAAGACTTGAACGGTTTGGAAACCATAGCTTAAAAAGTCCTTGGTACACTTTGATGCAGCTAACAAGCAATGCCAAGCATAAATACAGAGGAGCATCAAGCAGGTTCAGTTTGTAGAGATGAGATTTAAAAAAGGTTTATTTAAAAATCAGAGCAACATGAAATTACAGAGGAAGGTTTTTTTTTCTTAGGAAAGCAGCAATGAGCAAGCCTTTTATTTCTGTGCTCAAGAATAGGAGATTTAATGACTCACATTTGCCTTAATCTACAGTTGTCTTGATGCCAGAAAAGCATGAAAAAAACTCTTCACAGATGAATATATATATATATAAATTATCAATCCAATGTTTTGCTATGGCAGCAAAGTATTGGCTTCCTAAATATAAATGAAGTTAATATGAATGACAAATATATGTTCAAATGAATAATGTTAGAGAAACTAAATCTATTGAGTAGCTTGTTGCAGTATACAAGAGGTGGAGTAACCTGGACAAGCACACAAAGACCAAAAGGATAAACAACTATTCATGCACACATTCATATCTAGAGGTAATTGAGAGACCAGCCAACCTGACCGTCATATTTTTGGACCTTGGGAGGAAGATGGAGTACAGGGAGAGTACTCAAACTCTATGTCGAAAGCTCTTAGGCCAGAAATTAGGCCAAAAGCTTTCTCTCTGCAATGCAGCAGAGCACAACTGTGCCAAAACCTTTTCACTGATCAGCTCTAAGAGATAAAATGCAATTATATTCCAGTTTAGTTGGTAAATTGCCCAATTAGCTTTGTGATTTATAACATGTCACCTTCAATAGCCTAATTTAAAATTGAGATATTTTTTACAAAATACAGCAGACGGCACAATGGTCCAGCTCTCCATACTGTCAGTGACAGAAGAGCTCAGATCATTTCTATAAAACAGAATGCAGTGACAGCATCTCAACAGGCTGCTTCAGCCTCTCCAAATGTCACACAAGCAAGTTTATGATTACAAGACTAAATATAAAGCTTTGTGTCAAAACTCATTTGTTCAGTTTAAATCCCTAATATCATTAAGCACCTTGTTAAATATGCTCAGTCATTTCATCTTTGCTATGCAGCAGGAACATGCTAAATGTAGAATAATATATATTTCATATATCAATCTCTTGTTCAGGTCAAACATCCCTGATGAATTTTGAAAGTTTGTGGATTTTAGTTTTGGAACTGAAGATAAAAGCTTCTTTCGCATTTCAATGAAGACTGATGTTCAACCTTTACACACTAAACATATAACTTAGAAGGTTAGTTGTTGTTTTTTTTACTTTCAAAAAGAAAATTCACATGCAGTTGTTTCAAATAGATACTGAAAATGATAACTACCTCTACCTCTAGATTTACATAAAATTGACTCTAAAACTGGACAAAAACCAAAAATACTGCGACAAAAATGAATGCCATGACATACAAACATTAAAAATGGGGACACAATGAATATATATATATTTTTAAATTGCAGTCAATAATTTACTTTGAGAATGATTCATGTATTATGCAGAAAAAAATTATACTTTTTTTCTCTTTCTTTTTTTGCTTATTTACTTTTTATTTAGCATATTTTAGATACTGTAGAAGTCGCCCTCTTTTGTGGAAAAAGCGTAAACATGTTTCCGTTCATAGTTGTAAAATTCACTGAAACGTGTTAAAAGGCCTATTAAGTACACCAAAGCAGTCTTTGCTAACTTGTCTTACTTTTTTTTTTTTTTGTCGCTCCGCCGTGGAAGGTGAGGGCGCTCCTTCTAGCAGACGGCCGCTTTTTTAAAAAAACAGACAGTCTGACCCCCTCATCAACAAGCCACTTCCTCTTTTGTCTAATTTCATGGCGATCGGGAGAGAGGGAACACCACCGACGGACGCACACTGTCTCGGCACTCCTGAAAGAGTTTATCTGGGGTAAATAACTGCCATTTTCCCTCACAACTCGCGTGTTAGCGGCAAAGTACGATAAGTTGCATTCGCTTTCGTGGTGGTTTTGAATCTCCTTGCAAATGGGAGGATTTGCTCAGCTTCTGGGTCACACATTTCACATTGTAGCGCCACTCGCTGATAACAAATCGGACGAAATGGGCTCCCCCTCCGCCTGCATCTCTCCCACAGACCCAGCCACACCGCACTTAACGGCGATGGCTAGCTAACGCTAGCAGCACTTAAACGCCCCACATATGTCGTCGCAAAAAAAAAAAAATACAAATTTTTATTAACTTAGTGGTAGCAATATGACATGGAATACTTAATTTGTTCAGTACTTTAGAAAGTTTTTTGGCTCTTTGAGAATGTTAGCCACTTGTAGTACTGGAGTGTTTGTGTTTGGGTTAGCGGGCAGCTAGCTCCCGTGCTATGTATTGAGTTAACTTGGATAGCGATTCAGAAGTTTGTATTTGGCGAAAAAGCTACAGTGGGCACATTGGGGTAAAATAATATTCACACACAACGTTTAGAAATTGTAAAATAACTTGAACTACAACAAATATATGTCTCTACCATTCATTAGAATTACCCCGTTGATTGAAAGAGGAGAAACAAGCTAACTAGCTTCGTCAGCTAACTACTTGGTTAACGGTACCTTATCAGTAAGAGTTTTAGCAGAAGTCATACACAAACGTATCCGCTCATTATCACTATCGTCTATGTAATCTAAATTTCGTTTAGAGCCAGAATACACATCTGCTTCCACTTTAAATAAAGTTGCACTAAGTTAGAAGAAAGTTTATTCATGAATGCATGATTTAACAGTAAAGAACAGGAGGCCAAAAACACTTAACCCTTGTGTTGTCTTGCCGGTCAAAAGTGACCCACTGGCATGTTTAGCTGTAGAGAAAATACCCTAAACGA